>JAALXH010000274.1:0-11338 GCA_012977735.1 Fusarium tanahbumbuense | reverse complement strand
GAGCTCTTCCCCGACTGATTCGCATCGTTGGGCGACAACGTGCATCAGAAATCGCCCTGCTTGGCCGCATGTACACGGCCGAACAAATGCTCAACTGGGGTGTTGTGAACAAGGTTGTCTCGCTGGAGGATGTGGTACCGCTGAGAACCCCAAGGATAGCACCAACAGGACTGAGCATGGGGTTTATAAGACAATTGAGGGCGGAGATAATATGAAGGAGGGCGTTATGAGTTTTGTTGAGAAGAGGAGTGCTGTTTGGAAGAACAGTAAGCTGTAGGCGGCCGACGAGGAAGAGATTAGACTAGTTATCAGTTATTGACCGATCAATGAATCATGTATCTGTGAAACCTGGCATTTTCTAACCGGAGAGTTTGCATTGTACCACCAATGTCGATGGCGCAAATGTCTCATACAAGTCATTGAGGGAGTCCCGGAGACTCAGAGTCATGTTGCCGTGGGCACTCTGACTAGACACTGTAAACGAAAGTTGCATTACCCGGGACGGGCCTTGGTAGTGGACGATAGCGTCCGAGGTGGGCTGTAGATCGCCTACGATTGGTTTACGCTTGGACTCTCGAGGGAACCGGGTCCCCGAAAAGAGGGATGTAGATCGACAAAGCGAATCTCTCCGGCAGCCACAAAAGACAAGATCAACCATCCAATAATCGTAATTGGATTTTCAGCTCGACGCAGGTAATAAGCCTTGTCGCGATAGTGGAAAGGGAATTCCACAAGTTACCGGCACTTGCTGATGATTATTGAATTCTGGTTGGTGAATTTCACCTGCAAGGATGATCAGGTGGAGTTGGACGGCAGAGCTCCATCCTGGTTTGACGAGCTCCATCTTGGTTCGACGATAGCTCTGGTGAAATGTCTTGGGCTGAGATTGTACACCAGTTAGAGTCAAGCGGCCCCTTTAGAGGGTATCGCCATGACAAAGATCGACGCAGGGCATCAAATGGTCAGCCTGGAAAACACCCACGACCTGTCCACTGGTGCAACCATCCAAGACACTCTTACCAAGTTGAGTCTATCGCATCCCGCCCGGCATGCGGGCAACAGAGAATTGACCTGCGTTGGCAGAGAATTGACAGAATCTGCGGGGATAAAGCCCGGAATGAAATAGTCGTGAACGGTGTACATAGCTTTGTCGATCAGAACCGTAATTCTTGGTAGCTCGATAAGATCTGAGACAGTCCAAACTAGCAAACATAAGATGGCTGTTCCCCGACCATTTCGTTTGTCCTGCGTGATGCCACCGACAAAGTGTTCCAAGTCTGGAGTATCACCAGTGAGCTGGGTTGTGCAACATGGATTACACTCACCTTGCGCCGAATTCTGTGACTGAGTCTCTCAGAGACCACCCCTCATCAACTCGTGATTTTCAGAGTCGACCGCAAACTCCAATGGCGCCTGTAGTCGCTGGGGGTGAACCTGGGCGAAAGCCTAGAAAGCTTGTTCTTTGTTTTGATGGAACCGGTAATAAGTTTCATGGCGATGATAGCGACAGCAATATTTTGAAGATCTTTCGAATGTTGGATCGCGAGGCGGATGATCAATACCACTACTACCAGCGTAAGTGACCGATTGGGTGTCATTGAGTGTCGTGGCTAACAAACTCAGCTGGTATTGGTACATACGTGATCTCAGGATCCCTCACCCACACTGGTATCAAGGCTCGCTTTAGCTCTTGGTACCAAAAAGCCAAGGATTCAGCAATTGGTTCTTCTTTCGATCAGCATGTCGTTGGAGGTTATCGATTCCTCATGCGATTTTATAATCCTGGCGATGAGATTTATATGTTTGGCTTCAGTCGAGGAGCGTACATTGCGCGATTCCTGGCTGAGATGCTTGACTATGTCGGTCTGTTGTCGCACGGTAATGAAGAAATGGTCAAATTCGCTTGGAAGGCGTTTTCTCAATGGCAAGGTCGTGAGTCGGTCCCTGAAGACGATGAAGAAGACTGCGGCAAGGAGCCCGATAAGCGAACAAAACGCATAAAAGAGAAGAGAGAGGAAATGTTTCGATTCATGAAGGGTTTCCGAGAGACGTTCTCTCGCCCTGTTGGTCGTATTCGATTCCTTGGCCTATTTGACACAGTCAACTCGGTTCCAAGCTTTGAGACTGCTTGGATGCAGCGTAGCAAGTTTCCCTACACCGCACGAAGTAGTGCTAGGGTGATTCGCCATGCTGTCAGTATTGACGAAAGACGTGCCAAGTTCCGTCAAGATCTCATGTATCAAGATCGACCAAAGCAGAAACCAGAGAAGCACCACCATTGGCACAAGGCCATCAATGACCTCCGAGAAGACATTCGTGAGGACCTTCACCCCCACGAAGAGCGAGGAAGAAAGCCCTCCCACCTTTCCCCCAACGACAAGCGAGGCCAAAAGAAGGGAGGCGAATTCCAACGATATCGAGCTCGCTCAAAGTCATGTCGAAGACAAGCTCAATGTGGTGACCCCGATACCTTCTCCAATTTGTCGGGCCTTGCCCTTTCCGAGATCAACAACATCGACGACGATGACGAACAAGATATGGACGAAGTGTGGTTCTCCGGTGGACACGCTGATGTCGGTGGAGGTTGGGAGATCAACGAAGGTAGCAAGAGTACAAGTCACATCCCTCTTGCTTGGATTGTCCGAGAAGCACAACGAGCCGGTCTTCCATTTGACGACCAAAAAGTTGCTGAAATGGGCTGCTGCGTTAGCCACGATTGGCAAGCTGCTACCGGTCGACCACCTATTCCCGACCTTCGAGTTTCCAGCGGCAGTGGAGGTCCAGGTCATGCCCCAGACATGCCCATGGACGAGAAAGAAGACGATCCCAAAGAAAAGTTCCGTGGCGTCATGCACGGCGCTTGCACAGCTCGAATCCACGACTCACTAGAGTACGGCCAAGGTTTGGGTGCCATTGCTGTTTCCGCTTGGAAAATCATGGAGTACATGCCCTTCCGTAGAATGGATCTTCAGTCCGACGGATCATGGAAGCCAATTCGTTGGCCTCTCCCCGGAGGTGAAACTCGTGATGTTCCTGATGGTGTTCGGGTTCATGGAAGTGTCATTCGTCGTATGAAGATGGACGAGAACTATCGTCCTGGAAATCTCATCATCGGAGGTGGTGGTCGGGGCGTTAGAAAAGCTCCTGCGAAACATGGTATCGGTGATTGGGAATGTGTAGTTGATCATGGTGATCCAGTTGGTGAGATCTGGATGCGAAAGAAGAAAGATGACAGGTTGCACGATTGATCAGTAATGAATGCGATAATATTCAGTTAATATGTCAATTAATATTTTATTTTTATGAAATGATGCTGGAGTGATGTCGAAGTGTGTACTCTATAATTGAATGAGATGATCTTGAGGCAAGTGCACGTCACGTGCAGCTCCTTAATTGATGGAAGGAGCCACACAACAAAACTTCGTCCATCATCAATGGTGTGCTGAACCAACCAGCCATCAATTAATCATGCCTCTCGTTTTATTTCTAGGCGTGCTCGAAAATGGCATTCCCGAACCAGTTCGCCAACATGGCCGTACAATAATCTACACCATCCTCGTCCTCACATTCCTCACCCTTCTCAAGATCTGGACATCCGGTCGCAACAACCCAACCCAACGTCTCCTCCATGGCAAAGTCGTGATGATGACGGGCGGAACGTCCGGAATAGGCGCTTCAACAGCTTTAGGCCTCGCAATGCAGGGTGCGCAGCTGGTTCTGCTCACTTCGTCACCCCCGACCGATCCGTTCCTCGTCGAATACATTCAAGACCTTCGAGCAAAGACGAATAATCAGATGATTTATGCGGAACAAGTCGATTTAACGAGTTTTCACAGCATTCGAAAGTTTGCGACCAAGTGGATTGATAATGCGCCGCCGAGAAGACTCGACATGGTTTATTTGGGTGCTGCTGTTCTTACGCCTCCTGGTGGAAAGAGAAGGGAGTCTGAAGAGGGTATTGAGGAAACTTGGATGGTCAATTTCTTGGCCAATTTCCATCTTCTCGGTATTTTGAGTCCTGCTCTTCGTGCGCAGCCTATTGATCGAGATGTCCGAGTTATTATCCCTACCTGCTCTTCCTACATCGGATCTCCACCCCTCAAGGATCCTGTTTCTCGAGAATCATGGACACCGGGCAAAGCCTACGCTCGAAGCAAGCTTGCTATGAACGTCTTTGGTCAAGCTTTCCAAAAGCATCTCGACTCCTACGAACGTCCTGATAAAGCTCCCAACAATACACGAGTCATCTTTGTTGACCCCGGTCTAGCCCGAACCCCAAGCACTCGTCGCTGGTTGACTCGTGGATCTCTTTGGGGTTTGGCCATCTACACCGCAGGCTACATCTTCCCTTGGTTCCTCTTGAAATCTCCCAACATGGCATCCCAATCCATCCTCTACGCCGCCATGGACCCCGAATTCGCTCGAGGCAACGGCGGCAAGCTCATCAAGGAGTGTATGGAAGTTGACTTTGCACGAAAGGAAGTCAAGGATGATGAAATCGCCAAGAAACTATGGGAGGAGAGTGATAACCTGATTGAAAAGGTGGAAAAGATCCAGGCCAAGAAGAGAGCTATTGCAAAGGCCGCCGAAGAGAAGAGCGCCAAGGACAAGACTGAGAAAGAGAAGGAAGCTGAAATTGAGGAGTTAGTTGACGCTATCAAGAAGGGCAAGGAAAAGGCTGCCGCCAAGGAAAAGACTGGCGCTAAGGAAAAGTCTGGCAAGAAGAAGGGTAAAAAATAGGTAATGATATACGGAACATAGACAGGCATAGACGGAGTTTGGGTTCATATCTGGTCCGACGGCTACGGGGGAGGTTCAAATGCATATATGTCGCATCCGACGGCGTAAATTTTATTGTCATCACCAACTCCGCGCTCTACCTAATCCGTGTCCGTGTATGTGTGTATATAAGTAGACTTTTCCCTCATTATCCACCCAAGTTGATGGCCTGGTGAAGAGAAAACTCTTCCTTTTCCTATGTGCGTAACTCCGATTCTTCCTTCACTCATCGCTCACCCAAAAAGTCGAATGGTCCGGTGGAGAGTAAGTTCTCCATTTCTTTGTCGACTTCAAGATCTGCCAGCAGATCCGTCATCCAAGGTTCTGGCTCTCCCGTTATTTGTAGACTCGGTACCATGCCCGTGTCTTGAAACGATGATGGTGTGAATCCCATGTCTCCTGAGAAAGGATTTGTCGGAGATGCTTCGTTTGATCCGAAAAGACTTCCTACTTCGGGAGACTCGGTAGGACCACTGCGTTCAAGATACCACTGTTCAATCCTTCTTGCTCGTCTCGCAAGGTCCCAGTATGGATCTGGGTCCGTATCACCACCCGAAGCAGCCTCCATTCGCAAAACAATCTGACGAAGAGTATGCGGCATGTCGAGAATTCGACGAAGATGGCCTGCTACTTGTGTGTTTTCAGGCTGTCCTGCAATAAGATCGAGACGAACAGCCAACGACACTGCACAGTACAGCATTATCCAGCCGATATTGGGCATACTGTCTTCTTCACCTTGAGGAAGAATGAGGATAACGCTTATGAGGGATTTGGCGGCCGACATGCTTTGCGAGAGCCAGTCGAGGAGACGGGTTTGGTCTGTTCCTTGTTGAAGACTTTGGAAACCACCTGGACCGTAGGATATGCCATCTGGTGAAGGTTGGCATATAATAAGATCGAGCACATGGATTTGTAGAAGAATGGTGGCTACGAATATCAGCACAGCACGAGACCAGAGTTGGGTAACTTACGACTTTCACTCAAAGGGAACGGAAAGGCTTGTTTTGTCGTTGTATATCGTTCTCTGATCCTTTGAAGTTCCGCGGGTAATTGTCCTGGTCTTGATCCTCGCGTTGCCCCTGTTGCTTCGATAACTGCATCATCAACTTCTTCTGTGAGTTTTTGAAGATAGACTATATAGGGTAGATGTCGATCTGATGGGAAAGAACCTGCTGATAGGAGTTTATGACAGCACTCGAGGATGTAGGGCGAATATCTGAAGTGATGCGATTTTTGTAGTAGAACTGCGGAACTGTATTGTGTTAGTTGTTGTCTGTATGCTTTGAAGGACCTGTTCCTTAAAAACCCAGTTAGAGTTATGAAGAATGGTTTGACATACCTTGACGACAGATAATATGTCCCTGCTAAAGCTCTCATCTCATCATGTGTCATTTCACCACTCGCATGCTTATTCTCCCTACTCAAAGCCCATAGACTTGCTATCCTTGGTCTATCGAGTCTCATATCTGAGATAATACTCGCGGCGAGTGATAAATGCTGTGTGTACTTCATCGTACTCTGATGATAATGCGCCCTGGCTCATTAGCAACGAACACAGACACAGACATCCAACATACCACGCCAGATGGATCAAAAGACCCTGCAACATATCCAGACTCGCAAAAGGACCCTTTATCATCCTCACAACCACAATCTCATGAAACAGCTTCCCCAGTTCTCTCTGCAACTTGCGGTCATCATGACATGACGCTGCGAGTATCGCTACGCATAAAGCTGGTTTGTCCTGGACCAACCCCTGCATCGTAATAGATTCTGGAATCATGACGAATGGAAAATGAGGCGCCATTCGAATTCTGAAGAAATCGAGACATTCTTGTCCCTTTTCGAGAGTGATCATTCCTCTAGCGAAAGGGTTATGCGTCGCTTCTGTGTCTATACTTCCAGGCGTAGTAGACATACCCGGTGAAGCATCCATGAAATTCGGCGCAGAAGTCAAAGAAGGTGATCTCGATCTCGATCTCGTCGGACTTCCAGGCTCAAGATTTCTCGAAGGTCTACCCATATTAGCTGAGTCCAGGTCAATTGTTCTTCATATTCACTCACCCAGGTCTCAAAGCTTTTCGTCGTCTTGACGGGTTAAACACGCAAGTCTTGTTAAGTCTCAAACACCGATCACACTTCCCCGACTCTTGAGTCTTTTCGCATCGAATTTTGGCGTGAAAACATGTTTGACATGTTTTCAAGAGAGTGACATTTTCCGCTCGTGAAGCCATCGCGACTTTTGTTGATGTGTTTGAAAGCTCGTGAAATCTCGCATGACGACTGTCAGTCTCTTTTATTTCATTTCAGCATGATCTTCATGAGAGGAAATTGATGTTATGTCATTCGTCGGGATTAACTTTACCGTGCCCGTGGTATAATCAGGTAGAGTCGTGCGTGCGGACATGGGGAAATCGGGTATGTGGCTGTGTCGGACTCGGCTTTCGGTCGATTTGTGGCGGAGCTGCTACACCTGAAAGAATAATGAATACGAAGCTAACCGCGTATTTATCTGTCCACGGACTAAGGCACAGGCTGCTTTTTCGCTGCCAAGTCCGTGTCCGTTCCCACACGGCAGTTCAAGGTATCTGTCACTGTCTTTATCGGACTCGTTAGTTTTCGCTTTCGGTATTTGGACTTAAAAATTCAGGAACAGGTCCACTTTGGTGAGCCTTGTAGGGCGGAATGACCATTTAGAGTGAGTCGTGAGTCTTGTCGTGAGCAACTTGCAGGTGAGCAGATTGCAGATGAGCTAGTTGCAGAAGTGAGCCATCTGCATAAACTTACGCAATTCATTCTGGAATATTCTTGTTTTGACGTATGAGCTCATTTATTCATTGATGAAGACGTCTGGTGTTTACGAATTGACACGGCTTAATTGAGTTTGTTCTAATGAGGCCTTCACATCAGAAATAAACTATTTTAGTCTGACAACCGCGCGGTATGACGCTATTTCTCGACTCGTTCAATTCAGTCATTGCGCTCTATTAAATTTGAGGGCAAATGCCTTCAGTTCCATTGATGATCAACGGGTCGTGGTGTTTAGTTTGGACTGAATGCTGTGCCGTACGAAATAAGCTGGAACCTGTTCATGTAAGATGAGATCATGAAAAAGATCAGCCTCAAAGCCTCGTCTACATGATGAGACACATCATGAGGCTCAGACGGAGTGAGTAATTGGATCCCCCAAAATACTTAGGTCATGATCAATACATGGTTGTTTCCTATGGACAACAGAAAAGCAAATGGGCTCACGAAACACATGACAAAAGGTTTATTCTTCATTAAATCATCAATCAGAACGATCTCACCACTTACTTCACATCCATCTCATCCTTGTAATTCATGAACCACCGAAGGACGATCCGCCAACTCAGCCGGCTTTCCATGACCATCCATCTCTGCCGGCTTTCCATGGCTATCCAACTCAGCTGGCCTTTCATGACCATCTATCTCTGCAGGATCCTTCTTGGCCTCTGTAGAGTGAGAATCTGCAGGACTTCCACCACTTCCCTTTCTCTTGTTACGTCGCTTCAACCACAGCCAACCCAACACGCCAGCAACAAGAGCACCGACTCCAACTCCAACGCCGATTCCAGCTTTGGCTCCTGTGCTTAAAGCTGAAGATTCATTCTGTTCCGGTAGGTTCGGATCCTCTTCGAGTAAAGCTACTGGATCTTCCCATAAAGCGCCATCGCTTCTGTATGCTTGGACGATGGTCTTATTGGACCAATAGTATACCCATACTTTACTTTCGCCTTCATAGTATGCTACCGCTATACCAGAGCTTGGATTATCAGCATCAGGCCACTTCGGGTGGTCCCACTCTGTGCTCCAGCTTTTCTCCAACACGATAACTTGATAGAGTTTCCTATCGGTTCCGATGTAGAAGATGCAATGCCTTCGTGATTGATCCATGGTCATGAACTGATCTATAGATAAGCCCATCGCTTCGAGAGACGGGTTCCAAGCTTTTTCAGAGAAAGTCGTCGAGGTCGGACCCTCTGGCTCGATCGTTCTGGAGTTGTTGGTAAAGTTGTTTCCTAATGGTGTTGCAAGGCCACCTGATGCATGTCAGCAAGATGGTTGAAACTTGAGACTGGGAGGACAAACGCAGTCTCCACTGTCCATCCTCCTCCAAACGAGATATCCAGATATCACGTTTACCTTGAGGAAAGGCAACTGTCATATTGTCCGAGGCAAAATACACTGACCCCATCGCCATTCCCGCTGCGACACCCTGATAGACAGTTCCACCATCAACCCAATTAGTCTTTAGATGATATCGCATCATCATGATGTTTCTCTTCTCGTTATGGTAGAAGAGACGGTATCCGGTATTGCCTAGTCGCTCAACAGCAAGTCCCGAGTTGTTGTGAATCGATTCAATTCCCGCCGTTTCCGAAATTCTGTATTCCCCTCTGCGAACAAGTTTTCCCGTCTCCGGGTCGCAACGATAACGCCCATTGATTATAGCGTCATCCGTGGATTGCCAGAAGATAGATGCCTATACTGTTAGCTACTATCTGCGCTCGAGGAAAGAATATGTACAGAAGTATACCCCTCGGTAATGTTGTACCAACCTGCGGCAGCCAACGCTGTACCATTCTTCGGGGCCTCTTTCACATCCAGAACGTTCGGCTTGTCGAGTGGGAAGACGGGTGTCCCCAGCACTCCGTTGCATTTACTGTAGTAAATCTTTCCCGTTGCAGGATCCTGGGCGCCGACTTGGATAGATCCATTGAGATTATAAGCGTAAAGAGCATGACTGTAGCTTGGCCGGATCCATGTTAGCATCAACAGCCATGATAGCATGATACACTGATGTCCGTATGAAAGCATCCTCAAGTGTGAAACTTTGTAGAGCTTTGTGATCCAGAATTTGGGGAAGTGACAGATTTATCAGGGCTTCCCTCCACAAAGCCCATTCTCGCAAGTTTATAGCTTCTCGGGATGTTGATAGGGGTAACCAGTAGCAGCTCATCTTCCTAGATAGGAGTTTTGTATGTAAATCTTGCAATGCGAGTGCGAGATCGTCCACTCTTCGTGCCTGTGGTTAAATCATACTGATTTTCCATTCGCTATCACACAATACGAGGGTTGTATTCGGCTATAGGATCAAGCTGAATATGATCTCATTTCTCTCGGCCGTTGCCGAGTGTGGTAATTTGTGTCAAGGTAACCTGCAGGAGATCAAACGGGCGTCTAGAAGTCGCATGGTGAAATGGTGTTGCCTCAGATAAGCTCAACGAATCGCCGACTTCACTCACGATAGAGTGGACTGTGAAGCGCTCGATAAGCACCTTTTTCGGAATACGAGGGGGCGAAAACTTGCTGCATTTCAAGGCTGAAGTTGCTGACATGACAGCTGGCCAAGATCAGCATTTCAGTCACCATCTTTGTATTTTCGGGTCCAACGGTCCGAGCCTTTCTCTCCAAGTCCTATGAGAATTAGAAAAAATCATGTGAAACAAGCTGACACTTACAGTGTTGTTCCATTGCAGGCAGTCTGCTTTGTTCTTCTGCACATTACGATTGTCAGAACAGTCCTTGACAAGGCGGCATGCTGTATTGAATGCTTGCAGCGAGACTCCAACAATGAACACTTATGTTTGGAAATTCGAAATTGCGTGTTCGCTGTTGTAGTTGGCTTGCACATTACAGCCTGTTTCTTGCAGCTGGCAAGTCTGGCCCCCAAGTGGGTGGCTCCAGCCTGATTTGATACCTACAGTTGCAACTCCCTCAATAAGTTACGGCAAGAGTCTATCGCTTGTTTCAAGTGACATCCTGCATTAATTTCAACTTTCCTACTCGTCGCACCTTCTTCATTGTGCCTTTTTCGTAGTTCCTTCCTTCGCAGTACGTTCCTCTAACGTCGTTCTCTACCTACCGTACCTTCCTCCTGTGTCTGCCTCTGTCATGCCCTATCGCCTTCGCTCATTCAGCTTCATTTTTTATTTCGCGTTTTTCGCAAGCATCTATTTTGACAGATCAACTGGCTATCTGGATTTCTTTGTCACGATGCCTCCAAGAGACAACCTCGAGTTATCAATACACAAGCAATTAATACATCCACAGCACGACCGGTATTTACCCTGCATATTGATCGACGACGGACTTGCTAACAGTGCCAGCTCGACGATACATTCGTTATAGAGCCATCACCTATATGATCCGAACCGTTCACCAGAACGGCGCCTTCGAAACGAGACATAGAAACCAACCATCTGCAAGATGTGAACCTGAACCCTCCGAAGAGCCTGTACATGTCCATCGATCGTCCTTCAAAGACGAAACGAAGCAAGATGAAATTGGTCCTCCGCCACTTCCCTTGCGAATTACCCTCAACAGATCGTAACAACAAGGCCTGAGTATCGGAAAGTCGCCAAGGACATGAGGATAAGACCCTCATAAGCTTTCACTCGAAACTTGAGGGCATCCAACGCTTCAAAGAACTGTTCCCATGAGTATGGGTGTTCTGAGCTGGGAGTGCGTGACCGAAACGAGAGCAGGAGCCATAGCGACGGAAGGTAGTTGAGCGTCCTTCGCCTCGATTTCC
>JAALXH010000273.1:0-39797 GCA_012977735.1 Fusarium tanahbumbuense | reverse complement strand
GGTATGGTCGTATGTGCTAGACGAGCGCGGCAATGTTGGTTATATAGGAAATCTCTGTTGTACCACTGTGCAGGGGTGTTGGCCTTTGTGGTGTGTGCAGTTATACTTTCTCGATATGAATCTTAAAGCGATATCTCACTGGAGACTGGCCAAGTTCACAAAGCCAAAGAAGAAGAAAAGAAAGATTCGTAGGTGCAGTATTGTCGGCAATCTGCCTGCAGTAAAAAGGTCGACGATGGGACTTGATGTTGTGCTTGAACAATACTCTGGCTTAAGAACTCAGTATCTCTAATCCGATACGAAAGGGATCAGTTCTCATCATCGTTCTAGCCATACATCCCCTTGATGCTTGCTGAAACGAACCCTACTTGTTACGAATTGCATTGGTCTGCAAGGTGCCACTACCTGATGAATCTGGAAAGTCCTCGTTTTCGATTTTGGGTCAACCTTTGCATTTTTATAGTCCCTGACTGTTTAAGCCTTGCCTCAGATAAACAGACAAGGTTGGTGAAGATATTTACACTTTCCACAGGGGATTATACCTTTGCCAACACATGACCTTTTTCCCTTTTGCCCTACCGCCACATAGGGTTTAGGCAGTCTATAAAATGCCCTGTTTTCCTTGCTTCCATCCGTATTCCTTTTCTCCTCCGTCCGCCAACATCACAGACCAGCCACTAGTCTCTCCACGTAATCGTCCGTTAAAATGCGTGCGACACAATGCGACACTCTATGACATTCGCCGGGGGTTAGTGCGGTCACTCTCTAGCCGACACTTCCTCCCGGCAGTTGAGAATCAGGCATTGGGCAACAAGGACCCATCAGCTGGCCATTTCTCCAGCAATTCATTGCTCCGTCGTCAGATCTCCCCAGCTCTACGAATCCATGGCGCCTCGGAACGATTCACTATGACAGCTGCACAGCCAAGTTCTGTTTCTGTTCTGGCGTAGGGCACTTGTCCTTTCAACACCCCCTTCAGAATCACCCCCGGATCACCACTTCGGGATGCCTAATGCTCGCTTGCGTTACTAGACGCGTACCGGGCGCACACCAGCGCTTTGAATCCATGCAGTACTCGGGGGATGACCGTTTAGAGCCTGAAACAGCAGCCAAGCGGCAGATCCTACGACTCGCTCTTGATGCATCGCCCACATCCCTTGTTACATCTGGACAGGAAAACTGACAACGTTGTCGTCTGTATGATTTGGGCAGAATGGCACCAATGCTTCAAACTGGTATTTCCAATGTAAGATTCTCGACTACCGCTTTCTCGGAGGTGTAGCAGGCAAAGTTAACACTTTTCATCGCAGTGATGCTGGATGGAGCCTTCATGGCAGTTGCCACAAGAAATCGTGCTTCTTCCGAAGCGCCAACAGTCGAGTTCTCCACAGCCAACATCGCCATCACCATTATCATCACCATTATCACACAACGGCAGGGACGATAGCAACAATCACCCTTGATCACAAGCCTTAACACCATAACCACATTCGTCCGTAGGCAGTCGGCAGGATGAGTTGACCCACTTACTGTTCGTGAATGTGGATGAATAAATGAGAGTCTCATAGATTCCCTATTGAATATTATCTTGATTAAGGGTAGCTGTTGCTACCGCCCTTGCTGTTGTGTGTTGTTGTTGATCTTGATCGCGGTGGCGATGTCCCGGTAATGACATGTAACAGTTATCTCACAGGAAGAGCGCTGATAAAACTCTTTTACAGTCTAGACTGTCCGTTGAGGACTAAGATATAGGAAATCACATGTTATTAGACATTCACTTATCATAAATGGCCGACAACATTGAGATGTATTTCACCCGTACCACAAGCAGTTCTATTATGAAACTATTCAGGTACGTTCAAGAATGACCTCTTGAGTGTTCCATGGAACCTGTGATGCCGAGCAGTTATCTATACATTGTCTTCCAGCATTGAACTCGCACTGCACCCGACACAAAGAACCCACCTGACTGGCTTTCGGCGCACAGCCGTCACCGTAATCAGGCATCATTCCTAGAGGCTTTCTGTCAATCAGTCGTCATCAAGGTTCAGAATAGGCCGAATATCGTCTAGGTCGACTTCTAGAAGTGGGGAAAAGATGAAGTCAGACCCCAAGTCACACAGGCAAGAGCATAACAGGAGGGGAGAAGCCGAGGGAAACAGTACGAAGGCTATGCCAGGCCACAAGGCGTCTAGAGTTGAACCCCTCTGCCAACAGGTTCTCAAGTAGCTTACATAACTCCGTAACAAACCCTTGGATTCGTTCAGGTTAGGGCTTTCCCAACCGAATTTATTATCCTCAACTCCGAAACTTACACGGAACCTTTTTTTGCCCTGCCCTCTCATATTCTTTCTTCAGATTCCATGAAAAGCCGTCTACCCCCCTCCAGTCTGTCGTGGAAGGTTTCTTTCTCTACATCATGTAACGCCCACTACGGTGGCGCGGGCTGCTTTGCTCCCCTCTATATACCCTCCGAGGATGTTTTAGTCGGCCGCATGCCAGATTAGGCTCCCGAGCCGCCCCTGGCCAGATGGCCGCCATGGTGGAGTTCAAGGAACCTCTTTCCGCAAAGGCCTACGTTGAAGAGGTTGAGAAGAATGGCCTCTATTTTATCGATATCGGAGGACTACACCACAAGGTCACGGTTGAGCAAATCCTTACTGCGTTTAACACCATGACTAAAGACTATCCAAGAGAACTTGGCGTGCCAGACAACGGTCGCTCAGGGCGATCGATCAAGGGGAGAGCACCTGGACTGTGAGTGAGAACAAGATATACTGACGTTAACTTACGTTGGTCAACCTGGATCATGGCAAAAAAGCTGACTTAGCTTCTAGACATACTGGCGAGATGCTTCCGCCGAAATTTTCGGACAGCCGGCCCCGGCTAGAAAGCACCGAGAAAGGCTCCTGGCGACGAGAAGAGCCGATCGGAGCGTCTTCAAGACAGTGAGAAGTGCAACTGGCTGGTCGTCTAGCTGGACTCAAAAGAGTTGTCGATCGATGTTTCCATCCCATCTCGCCGGCGGGCCTCGGAACTCTGGCATCCGGAAGATGACTGCCAAATGATAGTTCGTGTGATCAAAAGTGTTGTTTTATCAAGTACGCATTGCCGGGCATCTCATCACCAAATGTGTCACAAGCAGACCCCGAGTAGCCGGTATCCGCACTCTGAGTCCCCTGTCGCATCTCCCAGGCAGTCATAGACTCTGCGAGTCAACAGAGAGAAGAAATCTCCGATACCTTGGCCGCGTATCTAGGGTCAGCATGTCGCGGGCTTCAGCGATAACCCAGTGACAGACCAAGAACATACCATATAAACATTAACCACCCTTCACGATGGTTGTCCATACAGCCCCTTCCCCTTCTTGAAAAGCCTTGCTCACGGGTCCAACGTCAACTTCCACCAGACAAACTTTTTTCTACATTTCCAACAAGTCATCATACCTCCTCTGCCTGCACGGAGCCTTTCATCTTACCTTGCCCTAACGCAAGGTCCTGGCTAAACATAGAATGCGCTTCTTTCCTTACTTTCATCCGGTCTTTTTCTCTTTCGTCCACCAACATCAATATCAACAACATGCAGACGTCAGCCAACCACGATCTTCTACAACAGAAGCCCTTCTTAATCAACAGTTGCAGTCATCCTATCGGGAGGGATAGCTGTCTCTGCAGTTGACTTCAACGGCGGCAGTCACCTACACCGATTCCTGCACCTCAAACAGTGGACCCTGCTCTTTCTTCTCCCGAGAACCATGCATCTACTACACGACGGGGTCCTACTGAAAGGAATTACCTTTCCGGGACTTGAAAGACGGAACTTGAAAGACGAAGTGCAAGATAAACTGGCCCTTACAAAAGTTCTTCCCCCGATCGAGGTCTAAGCCAACTCAAGGTCATGCTGGGCAAAGGATCCGCACAAAGGGACTGATTCCTTGATCGTGAATGCAGCACACTCCCTTCACCGATGTCGTATCAACAAGCTTGTGGTCCTGAAAACATGGAAACGCCTTGTACACAGATACACTGACAAGTCCGTCTCTCACTGCAGCGCTGCTGCCAGTCTCAATGACAGGTAACTTGAGTCCCACAAAGCACCGAACACGGCGAACAAACACACAAGTATCCATGGCCCAGCAAGATTACACTATAAGTGACAGCACACCCACACGCGCCCGCACCAAGTCCGACTAGAACAAGAAGCTCAATCCAAAACCTAAAGGCGTAACCGACTCGCGAGCATCCCCCACTGCGATACTGAGGCGGTAGACAAGATTGTTGAAAGCTTGCCAGTCACCACTGCCACAACACGAATTGTATAAGTCCGAGCACATATGCAGTCAAGCTCAAGTCCACCACAAGGATTGAATTGACCTATTAAGGTCTCGCTCTTCGGCAACTATATGATCAGGAACAGTCTTCATGATAACGGCATAGATGCGAGACCTTGTAACTGGGTCAGCAACACCCAAGCTTCCCCGGTAATGGGGTTACAGGGCTGCCCTTGCGAGTGTTCTCGGTGCGGGGCTGGTGCGGGACTGGTGCGGGACTGAAATGTACAGTACGTCGGTCCCAGCAGGTCCTTTGGGCCCTGGGGTCATCATCGAGACCAATAGCTGGACTCTCATTGCGAAAAGACCCTCACCGAACTAGAGCAAAAGAGGCTAGAGGTGGATGGAACAGGACCTATCCCTGCTTCAGTCGCCTGATGTTTGAGACGTACATGCCTGCATGCTCTCAAATTTCAACGCTTGTACACTGCCTCATGGGAGCAACGCATTTTATTCCCAGACGAAACCAACATCAGGGCAGAAGGTGCCGTGTGAGCATTCGAGTTAAGTGCTTGAAAGGTGTATTTCAAGATGGAAACCTTGTTATCAGACACACTGTCTCGCCGGGTAACATTGACTGGCTTTCCTGGGTCTACATCCGTCGTCCAAATCGCTGATACTGTCCTTGGCTCGGGCGGTCTTGTCAGTATCTTTCTCAACAAATAGCCAGGCTCCCGAGCCGCCCCGGGCCAGATGACTGCGGTGTACGGGTCAGGTTTTATGTGATCAAAAGTGTTGTTTTATTAAGTACGCATTGCCGGGCATCCTATTACAAGACAACAGTGAGAAAGTTCACTAGAATGTGACAGCTCTCGGGCAAGCATAGATTCGGACATAAATAGAAATAGCTTGAACACAACAATCCCTAACTAGTCAATCAGTTGTGCTTGGTTTGTTTATTGCTGAGATAGTCGCCATTCGTAAGAGCTGTCCCGTCAAATAGTCAATCTTATGTATGCTGATTCCTGGCTATGATTAGTCTCCGTATAACCTCCAGCGAGAATCTCTGTGTAGTGTGTTGTTGGTTCTATTTACAGGGTAACCACTCTGAGTACGTATGTGAATGGATTCACGTGCAAGGCAGCCTTCATCCAATAGGCACTCCAAGGTCTCTCAGCTCGTGTAGTCTACCCAGCACTCTCCTTCCCCACCAGACTTGAAAGAACTCTAGGTTTCGTAGAACTAGTGAATCTCTCAGCTGCATATTTACAAGTTTATCCATTGTATTCTAGTTCTCGAATCAAATACTTTAGCCCATGGCTTGTAGCATCTCTCAAAGAAACTTGCCACCCATACAAATACAAGAGCGAATCTGGCTCTGTCCTCGGCACTGAAGTCCCTGCATCGGTTGATCAAGTTCACTGAGTTCCGATGTGCTCTCCCACCCAGCTTGTTGAAGAGGATACGTTTTACAGCATGCAGAAAAATAGCCCAAGGGACCAATGACAGATATACGCGGATCAAATAGGTTATTGGTGGGAAAGGTATAATCTCTCAACTACAGCTGTGCAGTTGAATCCTACGGAGTTATGCTACGCCCCGTTGATCGTTTATGTTCCAATCGGTAATCGCCCAGAAGTTCCACCTAAAAGAAATACGGAGTGGATTCTATGCACAAGCCCCTTGGTCCAGCATCCGCTGCTGATTTTGACAAAGACCTTAATTATCTTTGCCATGAAAGTTTGCTCCAGTCCTGATCTCACCACGGCAATGCTCTATGCTCTACAGAGCATCAAATGCTCATTGGGGTTCCTCCAACAACCCTGCATTCATTCACTTGTAGATTTGTTCTCGTCACTTTTACATACAAACGTCTTCATCACTGTGACGTTCTGCAGTCTAAGCCTCACCGCAATATAAATTTTGTATGCAAAGGGAAGGTCTGCTCCGTAGGCTGAATCCTTCCCGGAGCTAGACCAAAGTTCTTCTCGGCAGATTCCACATATCAGACCAAGCCTGCGGGAGTGTCGCAAAGGCAGTGCAGGGTCCAGGGTCTCCAGACTTTACCATTTTTAGACAGAAACTCGGCAGGAATAAACGAATTATGTGGCTATGGATGCTGAGTAATATTATTTTCTCATGATATGACCAATCACGGAGGGTAGAGAGATATCGGTTGCAAGGGCCGTTTAACCGAGAGCAATAGGACACAACCAGGTTGGCCGACTCTTAAAAGGTCAACAGAACATATCGAGTCGACGGATAGTAGAGCCAATATGTTATCAACATACCACTCCTATTAGCATTCATCTTGAATAGGGAAAACACCAAATCCCACAACCCTCATAGTGGCAAACGTCGGCCGCTCAAGCCTCTCGCCGAACTCATTCCTCTTCCGGACAGAATCCACTTCACCACCCTTGCAACTCCATCAAGATGCGCTGTCGCTTTTCCTCCAGGGTCCCCCAGCCCGCATAACGAAATCTCAATGGCCGCCCTACAACATCAACCCAATTTCAGAAGTTCTACAAACCTCCCATGTTGCTTGGCACCACAGCCTCGGAGCGGAAACAACGGGGTTCGCACATCCAAGACGGTCAAGGGTATCCAGACGACATGGGAGAAGGAAAAAGATAAAAGGTAGCGCTCCCGTCCATATCCTTATTCTGAACCAACATCAAAGTTCAACTCAGAGTCTCATCACTTCAACTACGACCGCCAAAATGGTCAACTTCATCACCTCTCTCACCTTCCTCCTCACCGCCGCTACTTCCGTAGCCGCCATCCCCTCAAGTCTCGAAGCTCGCTCCGACACAACCTGCAGAGAAGATCTCGGTGATGATTCCTTCGGCAGTGTACGTCTTCCCCCATCCCATTCCACATCTACAAGAAGCTAACACTCCTCAGGCCGCTGACGCCGTCTACTGCATCAACTACCTCGCCAGCCTGAACCAAGCCTGCGTCGGCCACGTCTCTGGTCAGGCTTTCTGCAAGCGCGGTACCACCCAGATCACCGGTCTTACCCTTCGTGGTACCTCTTCTTCCTCTTGCAAGGATGTTGCTCGTGGTGCTGGTTTGATCATGGACAAGTGCACCACGTCTGATGGACGAGTCAAGGGTGCGAACCCTGCTTGGGGTAACGGAAACCTTATCATCGATATTCGACACGTTTAAGAATTGGAGAGTGCATATAAGATAAACTTCTGGTATATAATTTGAGAATTGAATCTCTTTGTTCAGTTATGATGTTTGGAATGATTTGTGCTGGATGAAGTTAGGTTAGCTCTGATTGGTTGATCAAGTGCCGCCACAGATCTATGCCAGAAACTTGGTCTATTTTCTCGAGAGTTTAAGTCCAACTCTAACAATCTTCTAGCCGTTGCAACAAGATTATACTTCTCATTTCATGCACTCACTAAAAACATCCCTCCAACAGCCTGTCTACGTCAAATCATGACTTCACTTGGAAGAACTGCTTTCTTCGCGTCAATTACCACAACTTGCCTATCACCTGCCACATCAGCACAATCGTGACAGTCAAATCGAATTCAGATCAGCCTCACCCACTACCAAATATAAGCAATCAATACTACCATAACCCAAACCACCAATAATGATCCTTGTACAGTGACATTCGAATCCTTCCTTCAGCCCTGTTTCACTTTTACTGCTGACATCCATGGATCCTTCAGCCCCACAATCTCCGTGTCCGTGTCCGTGTCCGATCCTTCAGACCTCTACCTCTACCACCGCACTCCCATCCCGACCTAATCCGTATATCTTTTTTCTATAGCTCTTTACGCCAAGATGTCTACACCGGCGGTTTATTCGTCCCTTGAAAAGGAAGACCGGACCGATGAGAAAAGCCCCGGTTATGAAAACCAGCCTATTCCCGACTCTCAACCAAAAGACAACAAGAGGCTTTACAAGCTTGATTCTTGGCTAAGAGCTTATGTCATTATCCTCGGTCTATATCTAGCTGGCGCAATCTTCTGCCTAGTATGGTCCTACACAGGCGCCGTCCTCGACAGCGACCTCTCAAAACGTCGCGTCTTCCGCACTTCCTCATCATTCCCAGTCGATCAACTCTATTCCGGTATAGCCCTATCCGCACTTCTCACTCCAGCCGGTCTTTTCGTACAATTTGTAGTATGGGACTTTAGAAGACAGCATCTTTTCGCGCTGACAGCGCAGCGACCTGTGGCGGTTAAAGATCTCGATGATATTGCTGAGAGTTTGACCTTGTTGACGTTGCCGACTGTTATCAAGTACTCTTGGTGGTATGGGGTTATGCATACGGCGTTGATTCTTACGAGAACTTTGCTTGTTCCTGTGGGAACGCTTATTCTTACTACTGGACCTTATACGCATTGGAGAGATGGGATGGGTGTTGTTGGACTTCCTGAGGCGGCGAAAACGAATGTCTCTTTTCTTTCAGCGGCAATGGGCGGCAGTCCGGATTTTGACTTTCATCCTTCACTATCGAAGAACGATACCTTCCTTTCTCAAACTGTCTTTACCTTCGTCGGCAGTCTCGTCTCTCAAAATGCCCTCGCCAACGTTGATTCTGGCATTCTAGGCCCCGTCCCAACACACAACCTCACCTTTGCGACAAACACAACCTACCAAGGCCTCGTCTTTTTCAACTGGACCGCCAATTGTGAAGCAGCCACAGAAGTGAACTACACATCCTACAAAGGCGACGGCAACACGGTATACAACTTTACGCTTCCTGACAAGAGCGTTGAGAGCATTGAGCTACTATCTCAGGGTTCGCAAAGAATTCGACTCTGGAGTAATGCTACTCAACATGGCGAGCACAAGATTCCAACTTCAGGAACGACATACTTCTTGTCAGCGACCAAGGCTATACCGAATATCAACGAAACAGCCCTTCGAAATCGAGGTGACGATGACAGTTTGGTTCAAACGAAAAGCGGCGACTGGATCTCACGAACGAAATGCACGCCTTCTCTCCAATGGCTCGTCGGCTCATGTACTTTCAACGGAACAGTCATGACACAATGTGTCGAAATGCCCAACTCCAACAGGACCGCTCTCGACACAGATGCTCTAGACGCATTGAGTATGTACATGTCCGCCATACCTTGGTATATCATCCGAAACCGAATTGGTATTGTAGATGATACCTTGGACACACTCTACACGATTCCGACATCAAAGGACTTTGGTCACTTCTTTGGAAACATGGCCCATGCTATCGTTTCGATTACTACGGCGGGATACTTTGGCACGTCTGAAGTTGAGGCACTCTCCAAAGTCATCGAGACAGTTTATATCGTGCGCTGTAGCGTTCTAATCGCAGTGACTACGATGCTTTTCTTGAGTGTCTTGGTCTCGGTCATTGATATTATTCGAAACCGTATAAAGCGTCTCCCGCAGCTCCAGGCTAGTTTCTTGGCGATTGCTCATGCTGCACGTGGACCGTGGTGGGACAATGAACTGTATGGATACAGGCCGTGGGATGCGACAAAGTCAAGGAGTGCAGGAGAGGCTACGGTTATGTTTGGATTAGATACAGAGGATCCACGCTACATAAGACTTGCACCCACTGTAGCACCAATTCGCTGAGTCCGACAGTTATTTAGATAGGCGGAAATGGTCTGTGGCTTATCGACGTCAAAGGCCTTCACTACGAAGTCACAGTCAAGCAAATCCTCACTGCGTCCAACGCTATGACACGCGACTATCCCCAACGATGTGGTCCAGTTTAGTATCATATAATAAAAGCCGTTTATTTCAAGAACTATCTAGACTGGGCGTCCTTGCGATCGAATCCTCCACAGAAACCCCCAAGTGGTGGATGACTGGCCAGGTCACCCCCTCCAGGCTGAGACCTGGCCATTAGATGCACCATAGGAAAGATCTTGGTTTTGGTATCCAGTCGGATTCACAGTGAATGATCATGCCACCAAACTTCAGCTTGCGGTAGACCTCAGTGTCAGTGAACTCTTTTAGGGCATCAAGGCTAGGATTGAGATTAATGTAAGGTCGTCCTTCGTAGGAAAGATCTTGGTTTTGGTAACCAGCCGGATTCACAGCCGGCATGGCGAAGGACTGCGCAGGTTGCTCGACGGGTGTCTCGTTGGCAGACATTGTCTCAGTAGAACCTTTTTTGCCAGCCTTTTTCTGTCGGGTTCTTGTGATCGTAGAAGACCAGCGCCGCCTAACGCGAGGGTAGCGTGAGCTCCCTGTGCGTGTTTCCTGGATGGCTGGTCGAGCCAGGACAGTCAGCTAAACAGTTTCCATGTTTCGGGAGAAAATAAAGGATACCTACTGTTCTCAAAATCAGGTCTTGCAAACAGTTCGGTGAAGTTCTTGGTTCCAATAATGTCCCGGAGCAGTGTATCGTTCCGCGAGTTGACTAAAATAGCCTGTCCCGCCGGGGTTTGGGACCGCGAGTTGGCTAACATAGCTTGTCCCGCCGGGGCTTGGGCAAGACTTTGTAATTCTCCCAGACGAGCCACGAGCCCGATAGGGGCCGACGGGGCCGACGGGCTGGAACTGAATGTTCAAGAGCTTCAGGTGTTCTCGATTCAAGACGGCAGAGCCCGATAGCGGTACTCTCAATTTGAAACGGGAGCAACCCTAGAGAGGGCGCCGCACCAGCTCCGAGGTCGATAGACGTACTGTCTATCGACGGAGAATTCTTTCGATCTCACCCCCGGAACCACCAGTGGTTGTGGTTATTGTTGGAGTGGTAGAAACGAAGCCCTGGGGAAGTAGGCAGACGGGCAGGTCAGGGGAAGGTTGATCTTCTCTTGTTTCAGGATCAAAGTTTAGAGCCTGTGTTGGAGAAGAAAAACAATTCCGATGTTGTTGAGGAAGAACACGGAGTAGAGCAGGGAGAGGAAGGATAAGAAGAAGAAGAGGAAGAGGAAGGCAAGGGAGAAGAGGAAAATGATGGAGAATATTGCCAAGGCTGTTGAGCTCGTTGGCGAGGTTTGGTACTTTGGAAGTTGCATAGTGTCGAGGAACCCGAGAATGAGTTGGGGGTGAAGTGAGGAGACGGACAATGAGTTGGGGGTGAAAGTTAGGTCCGACCAGTTCGCGGAGGAGGGGACCTTTTGTCCCTAAGATTAACATTCTGAATCTTCTTATCACGTATCGACTACCTACCCTTCTCAGAATACCCTGAGCAGCAGGGGACTGGCGGTCGTGATAATAAGTCTCTGGAAGCTGTCAAGTGACTCGTTAGCAAAGCAGCGTGAGAGACGAATATTGGCCAAGCTCACCTAAACTGCAGCTTGAGCCGTGAAGGTGATAGTTTCGTTTTCTTTTGTGAATGGACCCTAAAGGTAGGGGATGAGGCAGTAGATCAGTGGATGAATGCTTGGTGGAGTAGAAATTGGGAGGATGAAACAGGCTTCTCGAGGAGACTTAAGTGAACACCCACAGCAAACTCCTCGCTCCTCAGCAGTCACTTAAGCGAAGTAACGTGCCCACGATATCAGTCATGCAAAATACCCCTTTTCAGTTTAGTGCAAGTGCGCGAGGTCCTTCAGGCAGACTAGTCATGTGTAAGTCGCGGTCCCCACGTGCCAGAGCTGCCAGTGCCTCTAATCTCCCTCCCAAGCAACCAATCACTGTCTATCGTTCAGCATTGTCTTGTATCATTCATGATTCTTTGAGGCACCAGTATAAGAAAGATAACCTACCATCTCACCAGTATCTTTCTAAATCTGCTTTTTATGCAACATGGATAACGACTGGCACCAAACTCCTCTTGAGGGCCGAGAGGTCTTCAATTTCCACGATATCCTTGACTGTGAGCCCCATCACATCCTCCATCTTGCTCTTCGAATCGGTTTGGTCAGCTTCTCTCTGCAAGCCTTCCAGGATAACCAGACCGGGCAGAGTTTTTACCATTTCTACTTTGAGCTGAGCGAAGAGTTCACGTTCGTTGATGAGTTCAACAAGACCGTCACAGTTCGCGGCCTGGCCTTGTGGATGGAATGCAAGGAGGGAGACAATGGGGGTGAACTCAACGTTCACTTCGTCGTCAAGGAGCGTCCCTTCTACACTCCTCTTGTTTCTTTCGAATTCCCTCTCATAGGTTCCGACATGGATCATGCGAGTAATCTAAACCTTCTTCACATTATCGGAGCTATTCAGGCAAAATCTGAGGAGTTTGACGATCTCCTCCCCGACGAGTATCCTTCCAACTTGCTCAGGTTCCGATTCTCATCCCTGGCCCGAGTCGACGACGAACCTCGTGGCTACCGCGATGCCCTGTAAGTTCTTATCAGATCCCACGCTTTGACAGTAACTAACACAATCTCAGCCTGCAGTGGTTCATCCGCCTAAACAAGGTGGGCTACGTTGGGTGGTCAGCCGATGCCCAGACGGTTGGGGACGTTGTTCTCAATATGCAGGATAGCGAGGAGACTCCCACCACGCAGGCGATGATGTTCTCCAATATCATTGGCCATAAGTTCACTACCGACGGTTCCTTGCATGACGGCTTTCGGGTTGTAGAAGGAGTTCCTGTTGCCATCCGGCACGGGGTCTAGGTGACCCGTGACGAGTACCAGCGGGTTTACCATCACGAGGGTGTGGATATGCCATACGAACTTCTTTGGGCCAATATCTGGGGCCAGGGACAGTCTAGGGAAGTTGTGGCTCCTGAGGGTCATGACGATGGAGATGAGGGCTATGGAGTTGCCTCCGATCAGGTTGATCAGGAGTGATATCTAGTCATTGGGGGTCTTAGGATTAACAAGTAGGTGGGTAACAGAAGAAATGTCCTCTAAGACTTAGGCTACAGAAATGAAGTAGTCTAAATAATAGCCTAAGTTGGCATAATGTGATCAAGTTATTTCGTCTCTTATGCTTTCAACGGTTAGTTCTTCTGACACCCTGCGGACAAGTCCTACAGTTGTCTACTAGTAGTCTAAGAACTGTCTTCCAGAGTTTAGCGTCTCGCTTAGGAAGTGTCGTCTTCTCAGTAATGAAGGATTCATGATTTAGATACCTGAACCCGGTCAAGTGAGGTCTTTGATGGAAGCAGTACTGTCTTGGAGCAGGGGGGCAACTAGAGTCACAGTAGCTTCATAGGAAGATCTATGGATGGATCATACTTCAAGCTTCTCAATTCACAGTCCAGGGTTCCCTCGAGAGTCACGGTACCGTTGTAAGTTCGTATAGTGTTGAAGTGTACTGCAAACACTTATAGGTGCGCCCCAGGCCCAAAGCTCTGAGGCTGTACAGCAAACTTCTTAGCATCGTAACCCCTAGGCCAAATGCCATTCTTCCCTGGCGCAAGAATCCCCTTCGGATCAAGCGCATTCTTGATCGTCTCATTTAACTTCAACTGCGCGTTCCCATTGAAGTTGTACGTTTGCGCAATCTGATCCATCAGCGCCAAATGCGTCCTGTACTCTCCCCAGCCCTTCTTCGCAGCGTCATCGATAAGCGTGCTTATAAGTGAATGCGCGCGGCGGCAAGAGTCGGGATCGAGACGGTTGAAGACGAGGCAGACTATGTGGTGCATTTCGCGCATGCCGACTACGAAAGTGCCGATGAAGTCGAAGCCTGCTTCTTCGCAGCGTCGGCGGGTTATTTCGTATTGGGCCACTGCGTCGTCGCCTGTGACTTTTGCAATGGGGGAGAAGAAAAGGTGGGCGCCATTGGGAAGCCAGTTTCTGTAGCAATTGATCAGTATCGGGTACGCGGCTGAGGTTGAGATTGAGGTGACTTACACCCATTCTAGCTCTGTCATTGTGGGAATTCCTTGTAGTGTGAGGTCTCGTGTTTGAAGGACGAGATTATCGGGCATGTCTTCGGGGAAGTAGAACGTTGCGCCAGGGATAGCAGAGAATGCGCCTTTGACTACTTCCCACATAACCTTTCGAATAGGTTCAGGTCCGTATAGAGCGCCGTAGAAGTTCCAGCGGCCTAGGTTTAGCTTCTTCGCTATGTCGTCTAGTTCTTTGTCGGTGAGAGGATACTTGGAGTCCGTGTACTTTTCTCGGTTCCCCTTAGACAAATGTCAGTTACTGTAAGAAGTAGGGAATGATGGTAGCAACATACCATGACGGCTGCGTCAAGAAGAATGTGTCGAACTGTAGGTACATTCTGCAATACCATTGATGTGCGAAGCGGTCGGATAATCTCAATGGCTTGGTGGAGGTCTTCGTCCTTGGGGATGGTGATCAGGTAAGACTGATAGCCGCCGGGGTTGACCATCAGCCAGATACCCATCTTGACGACGATGCCAAGAGAGGATTGAGTGAAGATGCCATCATTGTAGGGTCCGAAGCCATAGTTGAATAGTTGCCACGCCTCGTTTGGCTCTTGCTCGTGGGGAGGCGCGTTGGGATCAGCGTTAGGATTGGGAAGAGCGCCCATTCCGGTACGTACGAGGGTTCCGTCGGGAAGGACGACTAGTAATGTGTTATCAGTGAGCCCCTGGGGTGTGATGAGAGTTGCGCTTACCTTCCATACCACAATGCATCATGAAGTGATCGCCTATTCTAAGTTAGCAAGTGAAAATTGACACCTAGTCTGTGACGACTCACCATAAGGTGTATAACCAACTCCTCTCTCAGTAGTATTCCCCAAGACCGAGCCGCCTCCAAGGTCAGGAACATCAATCCACAGCTTATCCCTCAACCCATTATCCACAAGATACTGATGAAGATCCATATACGTAACACCAGGCTCAACAAGCGCATAAGCACCTTCAACATCAACCTTGAGGATCTTGTTCATGTGCTTCCCCAGATCAAGTCCAATGGACCCAGGAACTCTGGGCGCAGCACCGCCATAGCCAACATTTCTCCCGACGGAGAACGGCCAGAGGGGAATTTCGAACTTGTTGCAGAGTTTCACGATGGCTTGGACTTCAGCGACATCGCGGGGGGTGATGGTTGCGGAGGAGACGAAGTGGTCCGCGTCGGTTATGTGGAACATGTCGTGGACTTTGCTGGGGTCTTTGTAGTCGTTCTTATTGAGCTGGGAGGGGGAAGATATGATGATAACATTTTCTGAGCCTGTGACTTGGGTTGCTTCTGTGATGAATTGGTGGAAGACTGAGACTTCTATGCCTGGAGGCAGGACAAGGGGGTTTGCAGCAGCCATGGCTATGACAGGTCAAGGTATGAATAGGAAGAAGAGATGAAGAATAAAACAAGGGACGAACATGGCAGAATCGTACGATATAAATAATTTCTTGAGATACTGATATTGCATGTATTATCCCAGGGACTGATATTGCTGTGTAACAGCTCAGCCAATGAATGGGTGCCTACTGTAGTCCCATACTGGGAGAGGTGGAGGTGGGGAATTGTCCGACGAGCCAAGCGTCAGGGTGCCAGAAGAATTGACCGCTGAAAGCATAAGGGACGAAATAAGTGGATTACTTTATGCTAAACTGTAGTAGATCTTAGACTACTTTATTTTGGTAGCCTAAGCTTTAGAGAACATTTCTTCTGTTACCCACCTACCAAGATCTGCAACGAGCAGCTAAGGGAAGGGATCTACCGAAGGACCCTCAGATGTGCATCTGCAAAGAGTCTCATTTCTCGCAGGTTGTTTTGACGAGTCAGAAAGACATGGTATTTGCCCTTGATTTACTCAATGCCATTACCGAGGGTTGTGGTGATGGAAGCAGTCTGTGTAACACTGGACTCTGGCAAACAGCAAGTGAAGTAAGCAACTTCTAAGAAATTACGCCTAAGCTCTTGTTTCACTAACTGATCTTTCACAGACATACGACAAGCCAAACTCTTATGGCAATCATCTTCGCTTCCCGCTTCAAGACCATCTACCTGATACAAACAGGAACTTTCCAACATCACCCCAACTGCTTGCGCAACAACACTCATTCGAATCGAGTTGCCGGCTTTCCAGAAGTCTATCCTGTTACGTTCAGGCAATAAACAGAAGTCCCAAAAGTCAATGTCGCCTTCCCCTTCGACCCTCATCTACAGACAGAGCCTCTCGGAGTCATCACAGCTGCTCGGGCGACAACACTCACTCGAACCGAATCACCAGCTTTCCGGAAGTCTACCTAGGTCAGTCAATTCCCAAGAAAGGAGCGAGGGCTCAACACTTACAGTAGCAAATCTCTTGCCCAGATCATTCATCTCATCAAAGCTAACAGACTGCACAACAGGCTTCACAACCCCCCTCCGAACAAACTCCAGCGCCTCCATCGTCTCAGTCCTCGTGCCAACCAGCGTTCCCAGCAGCTTGATCCCTCTGTCAATAAGCGTCAAGGGATGCAGGTTCATTGCTTGATCAGGCGGCGGTATTCCCACGCAGACTAGAGTGCCGAACGCGGCGACTAGATCGAGAGCGCTCTGGTACGCCCTGCTGGATCCTGCTGTGACGATGACCGCCTTTGCTCCATCGTTGTTGGGAGTCAATTTCCTGAACTCTGCTGGTGTGTCGGGGCTTGAGCCGTCGAAGTAGGCGTCAGCTCCCATCGCTAAGCAGGACTCCTTTGCGGCGCCGACGTCGATTGCTGCGACTCGATAACCCATTGCTTTGGCGTATTGTATTCCCAGACCACCTACACCGCCACCCGCTCCGACAATGGCAACCCACGATCCAGGCGTAGCCTCACAAGCTTTCAACGCCTTATACGCCGTAACACCACCGCACAGAGTCGGCGCAACAAGCTCATCCGGCAGCGCAGGATCCTCCGGAATAGCCAGAAGGTACCGTCCAGGGACAAGACAATACTCAGCGAACGTTCCATCCCACTTCCGTCCCGAGTTCTGCTGTTCCAAACAGCGGACTTCGCCGCCTGGTTCGAGACAGCAGGAACATCGTCCGCAGACATCCCGAACCCAAGCAATCCCCACGCGGTCACCTACTTTGATGGTACTCGGGTCTACGCCTTCTCCAATTTGTGCAACGCAGCCTACTCCTTCGTGGCCAAGGATGTCACGACAGGGACCTAGATAGCCCGCTGCGAGGGCCATGTCAGTACCGCATACGCCGGTGGCAGAGAGCTTGATGAGGATTTCCCATGGCTGAGGCTTTGGAAGAGGAATTGACTGGATATCAAAGGTGAAGCCAGATTCGGAGCGCTGTGTAGTAAGTGTAAGTCAATTGGTGCCTCAAGAGGGTTGATGACTTACAACCACTGTCGCAGCTCTATGTTGAGTCGCCATGAGTCAAGAACAAGAGAAGACAAACACTTACAATCAATTGGCAAGTACTACATTACAGCAGCCAGACAAGCTAATAAACTGACAATTGACCCATGTAGTTTCCAATTGCCGTCTCCCGCAAAGGAATACCGAGGGTGGACCTTAGCTTGTCTGGATCGTGGGGATGCCGAACTAGTTTGCGGGGGTGGCAGATTTCCCGACGACCCTTGCACCTCCATCATCAAGGACAGAGTCAAGTGGCGACGTACGATATCTTCAACTCAAGAATAACCCTGGTCCATGCAGGGATGCCCTTTTCTTTCGGCATCGAGACCCAGGATTGCCCAGTCCTCGGGGTATCAGAAGAATTGGCCTAAGAGACGAAATAACTCAATTACCTTATGCCGGATTAGACCATCACTTAGGCCACTTTATTTTAGTAGCCTAAGCTTTAGAGCACAATTCAGCTGTTGCCCACCTCTCCTGACTATATCGACTTGAGGATGGTCGAGGGACCACTCCGTTGCAGTACCTGCTCGGCAGAGTTTGCGAAACAAGGTACGTGAAACTGCTATCGAACCCCAAGTCTATCTCACTCACTAAGACCATCATTCAGATCATCTAAATCGACATCGTCTATCTCGTCAGTCGCCCAAGTCCCAATACATCCGGTCAACAGCTAACGTCCCAAAGACACAGACCAACGTCAATTCCAATGCCAATTCTGCCCTCAAAGCTTCAACCGTCGGTAAGTTCATCCCTATCGCCCCCTCATCTCACAGTACCTGACATAGTTAGCGACGCCTTACTTCGACATTGGAGAACATGCGAAACCCGTCTCAAGTCTGGTTCATCGCCTCCCGTTCTCCGACCAAGTAAACGCGGCAGAAGGCGCAACGCCTGTGAACGATGTGCCCAAGCAAAGAAGAAGTGTACCGGATCGGTACCATGCCAATTGTGCATTGATCAGCGTCAGTCTTGTAGTCTGACTTCAACGGCAACTGCGGCGGTATCAACTTCACAGAGCTTACCCTTCGCTCCCTCATCACTTGTAACGGCAATGGGCTGGATGGGAGTTCCGTGTATGCGGATTCGCTTCTTGGCTGTCTTCACTTCAACGCATGGAATGGCCAATTCTTTCGAATGCGGCGATAGTCTCACGAGGAAGAGGATGCTCTCAACGTCAAGACAAGCTTGTGATACCTTTTCATGGGCAGTATACGGAGAAGTGACTACATCTTATTCATGGCTAACGCCGTCATGGACAGACCTTCAAATGAACATAAGACCACATCATACAGCATTTTCCTCCTCTCTCTCATTACACAATTCTCTTATAGAGCCGACTCCGATTACCTACGTTGACACAAACCCATGCTACAATATTGAGAACGCCCATCAACACACTCTAGCGGCCAAATCCCAAGAGATCATCATGGGTATCCTGAGCATCACAAACCTTTCGCGAAAACCCAGCTTCAGCTCAACTCAGTCTTCTTGTGCTCAGTTCTTCTCTCCAGTCAACCTCGAATCGTTCCTGGACGTCTTCTTCCAGATATGGCACCCCAACTGGCCTGTCTTCCATAAACCTACCTTCTACGCGGCCCAAAGATCGCCTCAACTAATAGCCGCCCTCTCATTGATCGGCGCATGCTTGAGTCCTGAGTCCGATGACCAGAGACAAGCGGTCGCGTTGATGGACGTCGTGGAGGACTGGATATTCTCAAGTCTAGAACTCTGCGAAGATGCTGTTCAGGGACCTTCTAAACTCCGCGAAAGACTCGACCTTGTACAAGCCACTTATGCTCTCGTCTTACTCATGAACTGGGAGGGATCCAAGACACAGATAACAAGAGCGCGAAGACGCTACTTCTCGGAAATCGTCTCTGTTGCTCGAAGTCTGTATCCGTTTGCAATGGCACAAACCGATACGACCGATGCCTGGATGAACTTTGCGCTGCAAGAGGAGTGTATCCGCACTCTTCTATACATCTTCCTACTGGACTGTGCCTTCGTCATATTCCACAACTCTGTTCCGCGCATGGTTGTTACCGAGTTGCGATTCCGTCTGGCAAGTTCCGAAGAACTGTTCCTGGCCCCCGACCCTGAGACTTGGGTAGCGCTTCAACCCGACGTTCACATCCAGCGCACCACGCTGTATCAAGCGATCGACATGATGATGACCGATGAGATCGGGCCCGGGCAATGGAAGGTATTCGAGAAGATGAGTCTACTGAACGTCTTCGCAATTATCAGCGGTAAGTAACAAACAACGGAACATCATCAATCAAGTCACTAACCGACTCTCAGCGTTTCATAATCTTATATTCCATCATCACGGACCGAAGTCGCCAACCATTACACGAGGTTTAAGAAATTGGTTCCACGTCTGGTCGAATCGTGACTTCTCGAAACTCGAAGACCGGCCGAAAAACGATAAGGTCGGATTCTATTGCCACGCTGCCGAATACTGGTGTCTTGCGATACTCTTCTGTCGACAGCATGAGCTTGGGTTGGATGCTCAAGGCATTGATGTCCCGCGGATGGCTAATGAGACGTCCGACATGACCGGGTTGCATAAGATGATTACACAGTTCCAGGGTGTGGACTTCAGAGGGTTGTTGGCTTCGTGAGGATTGTACTCTTATATTTCTGGGCCGGAAAGGCCTTTGGTCATGCGGTGAATATATTTATGAAAAGCGCATTTGAGACGTAGCGCCCACAATGCTTATATCCCCTATCTTGTCTTCTTCCAACTTGCCCTTCTACAGGACCCATCAGGTTGAGAGGGAGCCCTGTTCCGTTTGCCTGATTGACATGGGGCATCCATCGCGCCTGCGTCATTGTCACTAAGCCTTTGTTAACCTCATCGCAGCTGAATGTACAATGTCCACCTAGAGTCTCTCATACGCCTCGGGCAACTCTTGATTGCTGACCCAAGCACCAACACCATCAGCAAACAGCTCAGGCAACTGCAGATGCCAAGGATGATATGCATCTCGTACCACAACCGCCTCATTCATAACTCCCTTCTTCTGTCCGCCTTCGCGTAGCACCCTCCCCATGTCTTTCACAGCATCGACTTGGTCCATCTTACCGCCCGCAACAACACAGGTCCTAACCCCAGAATCAGCAACAGCCTTCACGTGGTCCATACTAAATGCACTGAGTTCCTTTCTCATTGCTGCGTCCCTTTCTGGTGACTTGTTCTTCTCCTGCTCGGTCATCCAGTCTTCGTAGTCAATTCCTTGTCTCTTCAGAGCCATCTCTGTCAAGCCAGGAATGCTCTGTATACTGTTGACGATCCACATCGCGGTCGGCCTTGCCATAACCCATTTGAACAGCCCTCGATATGGGTATGCGCCAGTCGCAAAGGTTGATAGTACAACATCTGGGTGACGCGAGGTGAGGACCAAGGCGACGAAAGCACCCAATGAGAACCCGACGATGTGTGCTTTTCCACTGTGCGCATGATTGAGAATGACATTCTCTACTTCATCAGCTGCCGTTTCGAGTGTAAAAGGCTTGATATCACGAGAACCAGAGTGCATGGGCAAGTCGACGAGTATGAGATGGTAGGATGCCATTGCCTGCTGGCGAGCCACCAACTTCCATTCGATGTGGCTGCCTCCTCCGCCATGCAGAAACATTATCGATTCACTCTGATCTGCGTTGAGTTCCTCGTGATAGAGCATTCTGATAGTGTGTGGTAGACACAGTATAAATGATGATTGTTCAGTGACGAAGTTGTGACAACACCAGATTCATTGATGTCAAGTCAGAATTTATATGCAAAGACTCACGGCGAGAGCCGTAGGCAGAGGCAGCGATTACATCCTAAGGCATACAGTTCCTGATTGAACCAACTGAATTAAACTGTATGTGACGACTCGGCACGAAAGTTCCGAGTCACTGCCTAAGTTGTGTTGTCTGTATAGGGTAGCTCTCTACACATTGGGTTCATGATAAAGAACCTTGTTAAGCGATATGCATGGTTGTGGACTCGAGGATAAGGGGCATAGTGATCCAATTTCGAGAGACAAAGCTATAATCTCAAGACCTTATCCTTCAGCTTTGTTACCATCAAAGTGTCTATTGAACGACACATTCCAACCATCAGCCATCGCGTTAAATTTAGCATTGCCCACTGCGGCTGGAGTAACCAGGGGTATCCAAGCCATCAGCACGTGGACCCACCCCCATCACGAGCTACCCCAGGTCCTTGAACCTTTAACTCTCAGCTACCTTCTCCTCCATCCCTTTAACCGCGTCGTTCTTTGCCTTCCTCAGCAAAGATACGCAAACATGGCCGACTCTAGACTCCGCGATATCAGCGGATATCTGATCCTGCTAATCGCCATTACAACTCTGGGATCACTCCAGTTCGGTTTCCACTTGGTACGCTACGATGATCTCCAACGCCAGGACCATGGACTAACAGATGTAGGCCGAACTCAACGCTCCTCAAGATGTCATTACGTGCCGCAAGAAATCGATTTCCGCCCTCGATAAGATCAAGGGAATGATCCATAAGAAGCCGGTCGAGGATCATGGCTTTATGGCTCATTGTATTCCCATGGACGAAGCTCAGTTCGCTACTATATCTTCTATATTCACCTTGGGTGGACTACTGGGAGCTTTGACTTCGGGACCTTTCTCGTCTAAGCGCGGCCGTCTTCCTGCGATGCGCATTACTGGTCTGCTGTACCTCTTTGGAGCTGCTATTGAGACCATTGCTGGAAGTGTTTTTGTCATGGCACTCGGTCGCCTCTTTTCTGGTATCGGAGCTGGAGCTTCAACTGTTGTGGTTCCTCTATACATCAGCGAGATCGCACCACCAAATGAACGAGGACTTTTCGGCTTCATGACGCAGATCTCCATCAATGTCGGTATTCTGGGAGTCCAGACACTGGGATACTTCCTGAGCTACGGAACCGCTTGGCGATGGATCCTTGGAAGTGGTGTATTCGTTGCGACAGCCCAGACCCTAGGTCTATTTGTTGTACCAGAGAGTCCCTCATGGTTGGCTGCCAATGGAAACGCAAACAAGGCCAAACGAACTCTACAGAGAATCCGTGGCAATGGCTACGACATCAACGAGGAGACCGAGTCCTGGAACACTGACGGAGATGCCACCGAGGAAGATGGACTTCTTCAGCCTGATAGTGTCTCTGAATTGTCGACTAAGAACCGCGTGGAGCATCTTGGGTTCTTCCAGGTTCTTAAGGACCCTGATACCAGACCAGCCATTATCGCTGTAGTTGGAATCATGTTTGTCCAGCAGCTTTGCGGAGTCAACTCGATCATCATGTACTCCGTTTCTCTCCTCGCTGATTTACTTCCCATCTCTTCAGCTCTCCTTACTATTCTCATTTCGGTGGTCAACCTTGTCACCACCGTCGCTTGCTCTCCTCTCCCCGACCGTCTGGGTCGCAAGACTTGCTTGCTTGCGTCTATTGTCGGCCAAGGAACCAGCGCTTTCATTCTAGCTCTATCGATTGTTTTCGGGGCCAAGATTATCTCAGCTATCGCTGTCGTGGCTTTCGTCGGTTTCTTCGCTGTCGGTCTCGGCCCAGTTCCATTCCTGCTCGCTTCTGAGCTGGTCGGACAGGAAGCAGTTGGAGCAACTCAGAGTTGGTGTCTTGCGGCCAACTACGTAGCGACATTCCTTGTCGCTCAGTTCTTCCCTATCATCAACACAGCCCTTAACAATGTGCTGGGTGGTCACGGCGGATGGGTGTACTTTATCTTTGCTGCCCTCGCAGCTGGATCATTCATCTTTGTGTTCTGGAAGGTCCCAGAGACAAAGGGTAAGAAGGACGTCGACGAGGTTTGGGGCAGGACAAGGCGTGTTGACTAGAAGTCTATGACACCACTCTACGTTCCTGACTGATCTATCTGTTACTTTGCATTCACAGGACCGGATGGGATTTAATTGCATGTGGAAAGAAGCGCTCGCATGTATTCATGAAGCAGAATATCTTAGACCTTTACAGCGATTCCACAGATAGTACGCAGGGGGAATATTTATCGGAAGGCTCGCTTGCTGCGGATCATCTGCTCCAATTGCATGATACCAGCCTTGACTCCATCAATGATATAAACAAGGTCACCATCAGCCTTGCCATATTCCTCAATGGCAGTTGAGCGGATAATGTCCTCTAGACCAGCCATGCCGCCACAACCCATGACAACACAGTTGACCTGACCTTGGTCAAGAAGCTTGCGGGTAGCTTCCTTGAGCTTCTCCTTAACCTTCTCTGGTGGCACGGTGTGGAAGTCACCCGCTGTGAGACCGGAGGAGTAGACACCGGCGAACTTGTTGTTAACACCGTCCTTCTCTTGGCCGAGGTACTTCTTGACACCATCGGTCAGATGATCCTCCCAGAACTTTCCAGTCGTGACAATTCCCCATTTGCCGCCGTTCTCAGCTGCAGACATGAGTGAGATGGATGTGAGAATACTTGCTTCAAAGATACCAGTGACAGCAAGATGGCGGAAGCGGGTCAGTTTGGTGACTAGAGAGTGCACACTGAAGCACGCAACGAGAACGGCATCGTACTTGTCTGACCCGAGCTCCTCCTCAATCTTGGAGTCATCCAGAACTGCCTGAGTGCTGCGGTCGATGCCCTCCTGATCGTTGATGCTGTCGGGAGCGGCATGGGGAGGAGCAGTATAGGTGAAAATCTCAACTGACTTTTATAACAATCAGCCTGTGCTGTAATTAGACTCATTTTTGTTTATCTATTCATACATCTGGCAGTGACATATGGCGAATGGCGTTGGCCATGCCCTCAGTCATGATGGTAGAACAGTTCGGGTTTAGGACGAGAATGCGGAGATTCCGCCTCAGGAAGTTGATTTCGGACATTGTGAAAACTTGTGAGCGAGCTAAATATAGTCAGATGTGACAATTTAGAACTATACAAGTCCTAAAAGACAATATTTTTGAGCTGTTTCTCAAGAGGGGTTGTGTCGTTCTATATGACAATTCATAATGGAGTCGTTCAATGCATCGCGGGGCGCCACGTGATCCGCCTCAGCCACTGAACCTCTGAGGTGACGACGGTCGGGGACGCGAACCCCACTACTGACGACCACCTCAACCTCCTCTAAGCTGAGCTGCTGGTGATAGCAACTCAACACCTCCTCGGCCTCTCAACCACCGAATTTACTTGTTTCTCCTCCTTATACAGTAAATATGTCCCACCCTCCACCCATTGGTAAGCTTCACTTTCTCCCGCATTGAGCTTATGGAGCTCCCCCAAAGCTGACCTCATCTCTCTACCGCTTAGTCCTCGACGGAGGTACCGGTTTCCTCAAGGTCGGATATGCCGCGCAGAACTTCCCCGAGCATCAATACCCTTCCATCGTCGGCCGACCGATCCTGCGTTCAGAGGAGCAGACCGATAGCGATGTTATCATCAAGGATATCATGTGCGGTGACGAGGCCGCCGCCGCTCGAACTATGCTCCAGATCAGTTACCCCATGGAGAACGGTATCGTCAAGAAGTGGGACGACATGGAGCATCTCTGGGATTACACCTTCCACGAGAAGCTCAAGGTCGATACTCAGGGCCAGAAGATTCTCTTGACAGAGCCTCCCATGAACCCCCTTAAGAACCGGGAGAAGATGTGCGAGGTGATGTTTGATAGATATGGATTCGGCGGTGTTTACGTTGCAATCCAGGCCGTTCTGGCTCTTTACGCTCAAGGTAACCATCAGACTTCATGTTCCGAGCTTATGAGCGCGATTGGAAGCTAATACATGCGGTGTAGGTCTCAGCTCCGGTGTCGTGGTCGACTCTGGTGACGGTGTCACACACATTGTCCCCGTCTACGAATCCGTCGTGCTCAACCACCTTACGAAGCGATTAGACGTTGCCGGCCGAGACGTCACGCGCAACCTGATCAAGCTGCTGCTGCGCCGCGGCTACGCTCTCAACCGAACCGCCGATTTCGAGACCGTCCGCCAGATCAAGGAGAAGCTATGCTACGTTTCGTACGACCTCGAGCTCGACAAGGCTCTGAGCGAGGATACCACCGTTCTCGTCGAGGATTACACGCTGCCGGACGGACGTGTGATTCGTGTGGGCAGCGAGCGTTTCGAGGCGCCCGAGTGCCTGTTCCAGCCTCATCTCGTCGACAGCGAGTCCCCCGGTCTGGGCGAGTTCCTCTTCAACACGATCCAATCCGCCGACGTGGACATTCGTTCATCTCTGTTCAAGGCGATCGTGCTCTCTGGTGGAAGCAGCATGTACCCCGGTCTTCCTTCACGACTGGAGAAGGAGCTCAAGCAGCTGTGGCTCACACGGGCGCTGCAGGGCAACCCGGAGCGCCTGAGCAAGTTCAAGGTCAGGATAGAGGATCCCCCGCGACGCCGACACATGGTGTTCCTTGGTGGTGCGGTGTTGGCCAACATTATGGCGGACAAGGAGAGCATGTGGGTTACCAAGGCGGAGTGGGAGGAGGAAGGTACTAGGGTGCTTGAGAAGCTAGGGCCGCGATAGATGAGAAGAGGACGAAGCGTCTGAGCGAGCGTTACATATGGGGGGATTAGTATTTTGCGTTGAGTTTAGTGCAAGGTAGACAGCAAGAAAAGACTTTATGATCAGTGGGCTTGTTCAAGGTTAGAGTGAGTTTGTAGATTGGATCGCCACCAATTGAGAAACAGCGGGTCTTGGGAGATGTGTAGTGTAAGTTAATCTTCAGAATCAATTGTCATGTTGAATATCCTTAGTCCTAAGTCCATTCCAAGCAATAGTCAACCATCACCGAGACTGACCTTGGTGTTGATATTCAATCCAGCTTAGTCATCGCCCAACAGGACAATCAGTCGCATAGTTCCAGAACACAAGGGAGGAAGATGAAACCAAACCCTTTTCACTCTATCGCATTTCTCTTCCCCTTCAACCGCAAAACCAGCCTACGAAAAAGAAAGACCGTCAATATATCTTATTCACAAGACTCACTTTATTCCCATCCTATATCCCCCGGCAAACAAGTCAACTCCACAAAGGCGGACCTCCGCACGAACCCGACCCATACAGATTCACGCGTTTATCTTTTTTGTGAGATAGAGATCCGCGCCGCAGAAGGAGTCGGAGTCGGGAGTGGTAGAACAAATACGAACAAGCTGCGTCTACATCGCATATAACCTATCGGGCGCGTGTCTGCATCTACCTATTACTTCATATTTTTTGTCTTACCCTTTTTCTTGCTTTTCTTTTCACCCCCCGCGCGGGGAAATACAGTACTATCTATCTAGGGGGCAAGATCACCCGCTTACATTCGGAGACCCCGTTCCGAGAGTTAGAGCCTAATTATAAAGGGAGAGCTGAAAAAAGAGAGGTTGAAGGTATCCATCCATTTCGTAAATGAGCATAACGAATCCGCCGACGGGGGCTTCGGGCCCGGGATCCGTTGGCTTGGGCGCTGTCAGGGGGACGTTGAAGCGGAGTGTTCAAGCTACTTTTGAAGGTGAGTTTGCTTGCTTCTATTACTATTATCTCTTTACATACTATTTTCCTATAAGTCCTACCTATCGTCTATCTGTGATTCCCTGTCGCTGTTCGGTTCACTGCACTGCACATCACGTCGGCTTCCTTGTCCGTGTCCGTACCCGAATCGACTTGCCATTTCCTGCACGTCTTGCATATTATTCCTCCTATAACTTGCTTCTTCAACAGTTGAGACTAAGCTGTATTGTACTTTGTTGTCTCTCTTTTTTTTGCCTCTGTATTCGGATTACGCCGCCATACTTGCCCGACTGGGGAAAAGATCAACCTGAGGTGTCGATTTTGAACGACGACTTCACCTGACTCGGACTTCAACTCTCATCAACGTCAACATCAAAACTCATCTTTTTCTTCAGCGTTGTCTTGTCTTATCGTCATCATTTTAGACTTTGTTGCGTGCAATCATTTTATTTATTCTGGATCTTTGGAGGTCTGAGCTTGCTTTGATCTCATTACCGACCAGTGGATCCTGTCTTTGTCCTCATCATCCACCTCAGTCTCACTCAACATCGTGCCAATGCCAAGTGGTTAAAGCGCATTTTACTCTGGCATCTTAACACTCGGCGATGCCTCTCCGCCCTCATATCGGTCTCGGTTTCCCAGCCCACGCTTACCAGAAACGCCATGTAGAACCTCACGACCGATCCACTGGGTACCAGCCCAAGGTCCGCATCACAGATCGTTATCGCATCATTGGTTTCATCAGCTCCGGTACTTATGGACGGGTGTACAAGGCTGTCGGTCGCAATGGAAAGCCTGTCGGCGAGTTCGCCATCAAGAAGTTCAAGCCTGACAAGGAGGGCGAGCAGATCAGCTACACGGGCATCTCGCAGAGTGCTGTCCGCGAGATGAGTCTCTGCAGTGAGCTTCATCATCACAATGTCATCAAGCTCTGTGAGATTATGCTGGAGGATAAGTGCATCTTCATGGTTTTTGAGTACGCAGAGCACGATTTGCTTCAAATCATTCATCACCATACACAACAGCCACGACATCCGATCCCTCCAGCAACGATAAAGAGTATCATGTTCCAACTGCTCAACGGTTGCCAGTATATCCACACCAATTGGGTTCTGCACCGTGATCTCAAGCCCGCCAACATCATGGTTACTTCATCAGGCGAAGTCAAGATTGGTGACTTGGGCCTTGCACGTCGTTTCGATAAGCCTCTACACTCACTATTCAGCGGAGACAAAGTCGTCGTGACAATTTGGTACCGAGCACCCGAGCTCATCCTCGGATCCTACCATTACACTCCCGCTATCGACATGTGGGCTGTCGGATGCATCTTTGCTGAACTTTTGTCTTTGCGACCTATCTTTAAGGGTGAGGAAGCCAAGATGGACAGCAAAAAGACAGTTCCCTTCCAACGCAACCAGATGCAAAAGATCATAGAGATCATGGGCGTTCCTACCAAAGACAAATGGCCGCTCCTCCCCACAATGCCAGAATACAACCAACTCAACACTCTCGCCAACTCTATGTCTCATCATGGCCACCATCATCACCACCCTCACCATCACGGCCACTACGGCTCACGCAACCCTCCCCCACCTCCACCAGGTGGCTCAAACCTTGAAAAGTGGTATTATAGCACCATCAATCACACCAGCACCCCCGGAGGCAGTCCGCCGCTTGCCTCTCTCGGCTCAGAAGGCTACAAGCTACTCGCCGGCCTTCTCGAGTACGATCCTCAAAAGCGTCTCACCGCCGCTCAAGCTCTTCAATCGCCGTTCTTCACCACGGGTGATCGCGTCAGCGCGAATTGCTTCGAGGGGTGCAAGAACGAGTATCCCTGCCGACGCGTGAGCCAGGATGACAACGATATTAGAACTAGCAGTCTTCCTGGTACCAAGCGCAGTGGATTACCTGATGACTCGCTCATAAGACCAGCCAAGAGATTAAAGGAGTAGGGTCCTCATGGCACGGCGGACATCGGTATCTGTCCCTGCGGCGCGCAAATTATGGGTTTCAGTTCGTATGGGCAGGTGGCACTTCATCGTTACAATAATTACACTTACACGTGTGATCTGAATGGGAATGGCGCCTAGAAACTGGAATGTTTTGGCAATGGGGCAATAGAGGTACAGGAGTTTTTAGACATTACATGGCGTTTCGCGTTTGGGTTTACGGTCGGTCGAGGTCATAGACTGGCCTGCTGGGTGAATGGAGTAGTTGTTACAGAGAATACCCGGCGTTTGGGTACAGAATTGATATCATCTTCAATGCATTGACGTATCCCCTCCATTGTTCCATGAGATTGCTTCATCCGTGTCCTCCATCCACAGTACTACGTCTGCGAAAGACAAGACAGTATCACGACGTTCCTGAGTTTCCCCTCAAGCTCATCACTAGACGTAGATGTGGCATATTTCATTCCTTAGCACAAGCAATCACTCAACATAGGCACAGTCCATCAAACATATCTACAACATCCTCATTCTATTTTCCCCTCGAAGGCCAATCTCTATCTCCCGATCAATATCCCTCACGTCACCGTCTGTAAAGAAATTAGAAAAGGGTGCCATGTCATTAAGAAGAATACATAAAAGGTGACAACGACACTTCCCTTCGGTACCCCATCACCCAACGATATGACTTGCGTAACAAGAAAAGTAATAAACCAGCAAAAAACGCGAAAATTCCAAGATACAAAAAGAAAAAAGGTAAAAAAGAGGTCCGACATGACACGCTTTCTCTTTCCTCAAACTGCCTGTTCCCCCGATTATCTGTGTTGTGATTTTCTGTAAGAATGCCTCCCCACGCTCCCTTTTCTTTCCCCTGTCGCGTCACTCCAATTCTGTGCATAAGGCAGGGCGGTAAATTAAAGCAAGATATGATAACAGTCGGGTATTTCAGCAAATTCGGCGGTGTTTGGTGAGGAGATTTGAGGGTTGGCGTAGATGACCCCCTTTCGAGGGCTGTTGATCCAGAGGGTGATGTAGGCGAGATATCCCTTCCCTTCCCAGTGCTGTATCAAACATAATGAACGATTGGTGGGCGCCGAATGTTGAGATATCGGAATCGTCGAGACAACGAGGGATCGGGACGGGAAGAAGAGTTCGGGATCGATCGGGATAGAATGGTTAGAAGGCCCTCAAGGGTGATACACCAGACAAGAACATCATGGCTTCTTGTCTACTTCTTGGCCGGTGTAGGAGGAGCCTTGACGTTGTTGCTAAGCCACGCCAGACCTTCCAACAGACCCTCACCTGTGGTAGCGCAGCTAGGCACAACGTACCACACCTTATCCTTGAGCTTCGAGAGCTGAAGAGCCTCGGTAACTTCCTGAGGCTTCATAGCTGCGAGGGTGTTAGCGCGCGCGACCTTTGGTGCAAAGACGATATGAACTTACCCTCTGCCAAATCTTGCTTGTTGGCAAACACGAGTAGTAGACTGTCCTTCATCTCACGATCGTTGATGATGCGGTGAAGTTCTTGTCTAGCCTCCTCCATTCGGTTCCTGTCAGACGAGTCGATAACGAAGATAAGACCCTGCGTTCCTGTATATCTTCATCAGTACAAAACCTCCTTGAATGAACCTCCAATCCCAAAACTTACCACTAAAGTAATGTCTCCACAGAGGTCGAATCTTGTCCTGACCACCAACGTCCCATACGTTAAACTTGACGTTCTTGTACGTGACAGTCTCGACGTTGAAACCGACGGTGGGAATGGTGGTGACGTCCTGGCCCAGCTTGAGCTTGTACAGGATAGTTGTCTTTCCAGCAGCGTCGAGACCGAGCATGAGCAGGCGCATCTCCTTGGATCCGAAGATCTTGCCCATCATCTTTGAGAATTGGCCGCCCATGATTGCGGTTTGTATGTGTGGTTTGGTTTCGGAGTATCGCTCGTTGGGGATGGGGTGATAACAAGGGAGGGATTGTTATCGTTGGTTCGTTTTTCGATCTGTTCTCAGCGCAATTCTGTCAGCCTCGTCTTTTCTTTTGATGATAGCAACAAGGCCAAAGCTTCCCCGGGGCAGCGGAAGAGAGTGAAAAGGAAACGACGTGTCAGTTCCAACGGTGTCGTGACGGCCAAAGAAAGGAGGCTCTCGCGAAACTTTGTCTGCCCTTGTACCACTCCCGTTTGTCTCTGAAAAAGAAGATCTCGTACATACACCTTATTCGCTTCTCGCTGTCGCTCGCGGGTATCGGATTGTAGGATGAGGTTGTTTATTTTGTTTTGTTTAGATTAAGCGGTTTCGTAATAGTTTCCCTTTGCCTGGGGGTTCAAGGTTGGGTTGTAGGGGGAAAATATCCGTAGTGTAGTAGCGTTGCCAAACAAAAAATGGAAGAGACAAACTGACGTGACCTGACCTGGACCTTTGGGGTATTACAGTAACAGTAACGAACCAAGAGAAGTCAAGTCAAATGGATCCCATCAAACAATCTGTTGTTACAGTGGTATAGTACAATCACAATCTCTACTTTTTTCTCCCCCGTCAGGGGAAACGGACAGGACCAAGCGAAAGCGGCATGCTTCCTTCCATTCTCCGGAGTGCACAACTCACTCTCCCTCTCTTTCTCCCCTGGACCTGAGCCCCTCTCAGTCTAGCGCCCAGCACGGGGCAACCAGGCGGGCGGGGACTTATTGACAGCCCAGTGCTGCCACTGGACCAAGTCACCTTATGACGAATGAATAGGCCCCTGAGCCCCCTGCCTGGTCCCTGAAATAAGATAACGGTAGACTGTAATGTAAGGTACGCGACCCGCTTTCTTAAATGGCCTGGCCTCAAAATACAGCCGCCATAAACAACCAAACGGTGGTGGCAGCAGGGTGTCAGAAGAATTGATCGTCATAACCCAGCATAAGAGATGAAATAGTTTAGTCATTTTATGGCAATTTAGAGAAGTATTGAGGCTACTTTATTTTAGTAGTATAAGCCTTAGAGGATATTTCTTCAATTACCCACCTGGGTGGATACCTTAACCTCCGAAGCAATAACACAGGCGCATATCAACAAGGTAATAATCATCAATGCTTGCTGTTATGTTTATAATAGCGCATCTATAGTCTTATAAGTAGACCTGTTTCTCGGATCTCATAACGTCCGCTACAACGTTCATTAAACGAACACACGCATAGTCTATATATATCCCGGAGCATAGCGCGGCAACTCCTCTTGCAAGAAAGACTCCATCCATACGCCCTCGTATGACTCTCATCACAGCTTTACCCAGATGCAGTCACGCACCCAGGTGCAGTTATGTTTAGCCTTGGCAGACTATGCTCTGTACTCAATCACAAATCGCCTCTCAACCTGCTGCAGTGTTGATGAGTCGTTTTCCCCTTCGAACTTGAGATTGACCTTGCCATCATTGTCCATGCTGTGAACCTCCGCTTTATAGAACGTCGTCGTGTTGGGGTATAGCGCCAGCACCACTTTGCCCGACTCCCAATCTTTGAGTGTGGCAGCCTGGCTTTCAGGTGTGATGGGAATCATGCTGCTGGCACTTGATCGATACTCCTTTTGTTTGCTTTGGTCTTCAGGCTCTATATCGAGGACCTTGTAGCGTCGACTTTTGCCTTCACCCATCACCTGTGCAACTTCGCCCAAGATCCAATCTGATTGTGAATCACCACTCAGGGCCTTCGGTTTGAATGCAACTGCGTCACCTTTCTGGAAGACAACTTTGGACTTGTTGTTCCCTGATCCGACACCGCTACCCACTGATCCCTGAGGCTCGACACTATCGGCCTTGGGCGGCATGCTGTCACGGTCTCGTTCTCTTTCTCTCTCACGCTCGCGGTCTCTAGCTCGATCGCCGTATTTCCGCGAATTCCCTCCAATGGGGCTTGGTACGGGTGAATCACCTACTCCATCAAAGTCGTAGAGCGAGGAGGCTGCTGCTGTAGTATCTCGGGCTGCCCTCTTGCCAGGCCCTGCTGTTTGCGCGTCTTGCTGTTCCTTGGCGTGCACCACGGCACGCAACACTTTAAGCTGCTCGATAGTATTTTTGAGCGATGCCATGTTAGCTTCGGAATGCTTCACCCCTGTCCGACATAGCTGCTCCATTTCCTTCAATGAATCTCCGGGGATCTTTTCCAGCTCCATGGCGCCAACTTTCTTATCCATGTTGACAAGCTCAGTAAGACTGTCGTTCTCCGCGTTGATCCCCGAGACAATCTCCCCTACTTGGCTTTTACACAGCTCCCAAATCTGCACTTCCTCTCCGTGTGTATTGCCATTGTTCCGGTTGGACGCCCGCCCACTGCGGTTTCGTTGTGACATTTCGCGATTTTGGCGCTCCGATGGCCTCACCGACTCTGGGCGCGGGGTATTGGTTTCACTTCTGCCCGGTGACGACCGTCTGGGCGTGCCCACGTCCGAGGTGATATCCCGACTATGGTTCTTGGTCCTCGACTTTGACGGTCGGTTTGGTGTAGAATCTCTGCTCGAAGGATCCTGTCGCTTGGAGCTCGATCGTTTCGGCTCGGGAGTATTGGAGGATTGCCGCTCTTGAAAGCTATTCTCTCTTGAATGAGTACCACTTCGTCGGGGCTTGAGAGGGATTTGGTAGTAAGGGCCGAGGTCTTCTTGGAGGTTCTTGAGTTCGTCCCGCGCAGGCTTCTCCCTGTTAGCCATCCTGCCCCGATACCACCCGCCTAAACAGAATGTTGCGATAAGAATCAACCCGAGGAAGGAAACATTTCAATGATGACAAAAAACCAACAAAAGTAGATGCGGAAGCAAAAAAAGAAGACAAGAGGCGTGCTTTTGGGGATATGCATACGGAATTCATCGAGAAAATTGACTAACCTGAGTTTAGAGAGGCCCGAGTGCTCTCACAGGCCGAGGTGGGCAGGCAGGCGGGATGGTATGGGGAAGGAAAGGCGACTAACACAGAAGGCGCGTCGCAGTCGAGAAGTGATCGGCGGGGAAGGAGCAGGAAAGAAGAAAGTATTAAGTTATTGTCGAGTAAATAGCATTAGTACGTGTTAGAAAGATACTTTGCTACGTCAAATAAAGCTTAATCGGGCTTGGGTATCTTATCGTAGATCGTGTCCGTCGTGATGGTGCATGGTCTTTCTATAACAGCTGGCTGATGATTCAATCCAGTCAATGCTCCAGCCTCCTGCGGCAGAAACCAAGGCGGTGAACAACTGAGCTGTGGGTTGCCCGTTTGGGATGAGAGCTTCTACGCCTCGCGGGGTCGAAACAGCAATGGCTGCAGGTGGGCTGTATTCTACAGTGTTGTCGTCCAGTAAGGGTAGGAAACGTAAATTTTTTGAAGCACGAGGCTTCTTAAGCTTTATGCATATTGCTATTGGGACCAAAGATTTAGGTTGCCAGGTGGGTGTTAGAAGAATTATCCTCTAAGGTCTAGGCTACAGAAGTAAAGTAGCCTAAATGCTGGCCTAAGCCGGCATAAGATGACCAAAGTATTTCGTCTCTTATGCTCTCGGCGGCCAATTCTTCTGATACCCCGACGGTTGCCGTCTCATATGCTTTTATATTAATCAGGGTTAACCTTGGACTTCTTGTCGTTTGACTTCTGTATCTCTGTGCTGAGCCCTGGTCTCAATCATGGGCATTAGATGAGATTCATCTTTACTACCTATGAAGACGTAGTCGTTTCATACACCAAGCGATATGACTCTCACTCAAGAGGAACAAAGGCCATCATGAAGCGTTACTTAATTAAAATATCTATACCACAGCCCTGATCTCAAACACCAATCTTCACGCTCTCTCGCACAAGCCAGAACACCTCTCTATAGCTTCTGCTTCTCCGAATCATCAATCTCACAGAAGGCCTTGAACGTCGTAAACTCATCATCCTCACCACCCTCGGACTCAAGAACCAGCTCAGCGCTGGCTCCCACAAAGTACACATAACCCTCCTTCATCTCCTGAACCGTAGGACCGACAGAGATCTTGCCCTTGCCACCTGTGCAGATGACAATGCTGGGTCCGTCGATCTGCTCAAATGTGGCCTTGGCGCCGTCGCCCCGGAGAAGGGTGCGCACAACGCTGAATTCTTGGATGGGAGGGTCGTAGAGCATTACTGCTGAGCCGGAGCTGTAGCCTGCCCGGTTGAGTGTTGCGTAGGGGTATTCGGTGGGTCTCATCTTTTGCTCATCGATGGGTGCGAAGTTGTAGGTCAGCATGTCGACCAGAGTTGAGACGTCTTTGAACTTGGGGGTGAAGCCGGCGCGAACAACGTTGTCGGAAGCGGCCATGCACTCCATGATGTCGCCCGAGATGTAAGCGTGGATGTCATCAGCGACCAGGAACAGAGCCTCACCGGGCTCCAGTGTAACGAAGTTGAGGAAGAAGAGCACGAAACAACCGATATCGTCACCGAACTCGCCGTGTGTTCGCTTGACAAGCTCAGCAAGCTTCTCACCAGGAGTAGCAACAACACCACCGCCAGCGAAATCAGCACCCTCCTTCTCAGCTTGCTCAGCCAGCTTGGGCATCTGCTCAGCAATATCCTCCGCGGAAGAAGACATAAGCGCACCAAAGACCTTCTTCAGCAACTTCTTCTTCTCATCGGTGACACCACCCTCCTGATCCTTGGCCACCTGCGCAAACTCCTTGGCAGCATCATCACCTACGAGCGCGCGCAGCGCAGGTACAGTGTCGAGGAAGTGCAAGATCTCGGGGAGGGGACGGAAACCGCAGAGACCTTCGAAGGGTGTGATGGCGATGGCCATCTCTGGCTTGTGGTTGTCATCGGGGTAGTTCTTTGGGTCGCGAGCGTGAAGCTGTTCGGCGAGCTTCTTGTTGGGATGGGCCTGGATGGAAAGCGCCTTGGCTATCGAGAGGACCTTGAAGAGGAAGGGAAGCTTGTGGCCGTAGTGGGAGGAGATGGTTTGGGAGAGTAGTGACTGGTTGTCCTCGCAGAGGTCTAGGAGAGTTCGGCCGGTTTCGAGATCTTTGGAGGGGTTTGAAGGGTGCGTTCCCATCCAGAGCTATACGACGAACTGTCAGTCTGGTTCAACATGGCTTATAGATATGCTTACCTCGGCGTATGGGGAGTCAGACTCGATCTTGAGGTCATCAGAAGGCGTAGCAGCTGCGAACCGTGCAGCGGCAGACTCGTTACCCTTCTTTCCCCAGGCGTACGAGTTGACACCGCATTGCAGACGAATGAGAGGAACGCGCATGTTTGCAAATCGGGTTGTGAATGCGACACTGTAGTTGTGACTGTATATCGTAGAAGGCGCGTGGTCTAAAACTGGTCTAAAACCTCAAATCGCAAGAAAGAGGAACAGATAAATGGTATCAGTAACTGTCGAATTGGAAGAAAGATGATGACACAAGCCTCTGTCTCCAATGACGGAGTGGAGGGGAATTATCAGCGATCACATTACACTTTAGTTACCTCACCAAAACTTCAGCGGAACCCCGCCAGTGGTGCAATTCAGCGAACGTTCCCTGTAGCTCTACCGGAGTAGCGCCGCTTCTACCCCGCTGTGGGCCCTGGAATTGCGACAGCCAGTTTCCTATTCTGGGTGGTATTGAACCATGTGATCGTGAGGCTCATTACACGATATCAGGGGTTTTATATTGCAGCTGAAAGTTTGTAATTTACGTTAATGAATATCCAATTATTATGCTCGTATTGCTTCGACTACATCCAATAGTTCAAATCACATGTCATGACCAATTACCATGTAAAGATATCTTATTTCGGGAGCAAGACTCGTAAGTCGTGATGCTCAGAGGTGTGCATTTCATGTACAGGTGCGTCGTCGTAATCTTGGAGATACGACGTTGGCTTTCTTACTCACAACGAGTAAAGCCCAATTCATAACCCCTTCATTATCCATCCCATTATCCTTAGTCTCAACACCATTTTTTGTTGTTGCCAAAATCATGTACAAACAGACTTATGCACCAAAAGAACACCTGTTAACAGACCATAAACACCCCCAATTGCCCTGAGCCAAAGTCTAAAAACTCATGGATGCTATCAGAGCCCCAAGCTGTACGTGTCGAATGGGACACGTTGACAGCTGTGTAATACTTTTTGCTTCTCCCCGTTGTACCAAGACTCCAAATGGACAAAGTGCTGGATATGAATCCCGAGGACAGACGCCAGAGTACGTCAAAGATGGAGCAATACTGCATTGCATACTTTGACGACCAACCATGCAATAAGATAGAGAAAGAGAGATAGGAAGAACAGACAGAGGGAGAGGAGGAAAGCACAAAGATGTCGGAAGAGGGGGGGTTCAACCGCAAAAGCCACGGTGATACAAGACCAACGCTCAACTTGCTTCCCCGTCAAACGCTGTACTCGTCGCTGTCGCTGCGGTACAATGGTTCAGTGCATCGTGAACCAAACCTCCACTCTTGGTTCGAGGGTTCATTCCGAAAGCGGGACGATCGAATAGTTCGTCCGTTTCTTGTCGTGACTGATAAGCGAACCGCCCCTTGGCCCGATCACGACAGGTCTTTCGTTTTCGTGCCTTATGCGGCAGTAAGGCAGGGTCAGACCAATAACAATGCTTGACGTTTCTAAAAAGTCAACTCTCAAAAGACACAGCACACTGCAACTCCTGAGACCAAAGGTAAAGCAATGTACAGAACCAACAAGCCCATGCTAGAGACGTCAAGCTCGTAGCGACCCCGCACCCTTGCGGTAGTTGACTGTCGCAGTGTCTGTCCCAATGTCACCAGGCAGCATGTAGGCTGCAGGTGAGTGAGGCAGATAAGACGCAGCACCTTGGCCCAGCGAGAAAGATCCTAAGCCGCTACCATTGAGATGTGGCAGATCATACCGGGCACTGGACGAAGCGGCCGCTGCTGCCGTTACTGCAGTCGTCGTGTCCGTATAGCGGTACGTCATGTCGGGCCCGTGACGCAGGGAGTCGGTCGACGCGAACAGAGACGCATCTGAGGAACCGGTATGCGAGTAGTGATCATTGCTTGAGCGACCATACTGAGAGGCCATCGCAATGGGAGGATACGAGGGCAGGCAGCTCGAGGTGGATGCCATGCTGGAGGACTCGTAATTCCCGGTCGTGTAACTCGACGTGGGCTCGGAAGTAGAGCTTACAGGTGAAGTGTCCGAGGTCGAGGCTTGGGATGACTTGCTGCTGCTGTAGATGGAGCTGCCCGAATCGTGCTTGTACAACGATCCAGTCGAGCTGGACATCGAAGACCGACCCACTGGCATGGGAAGTACCCTGTCGCCCATGTTGACGCCTGCTGCCATGTTCTGCATAGCAAGGCCCTTGGAGTCTGCCGCCAAGTTCTGGTATCCGAAGCTCTTGGGTTCAGGTACCATGTTTTGATAAGCGAGACTGGTAGAGTCGGTCGTCACCGGAGCTGGTCGGTGTACCAAGCTCGTCACATTACTCCCACTGCTGTATGCGTAGTCTGGATCCGTGTCCACACACAGCGCCGACTTGCCAGACTGTCCAGAGGCGATCCTATAGCTCATGTTGTAGTCTGCGTCGTGCACAGCGGATGTGTCGTGCACAGAGGAGTAGGATGGCGGATACATGGCAAGACCGTAGCTCTGGTCATCCGCATATCCATTGCCCCAGGGAAGGGGGCAGTACGGCTTCGTCTCGTACGCAAGGTTGGCTGGAGCACGGTAGGTGAAAGCTTCACCAGCTTCACTGGTGTAGGCTGGTAACCCGTCTGGGTCAGAGAGAGGGTGAGTTGTTACAGGTACAGATGAGATAGCAGAGCTTCCTCGGGCCTGATACTGTCGAGAAGCATCGAGGCTGTACGTAAAGTTCTCTGTCTTGTAAATCGTTTCCGTTGATGCCACCTTCACGACTGTAAGCCATAGCCAAGATATCTCTTCTTATAGTCAAACATACCCTGAGAAACTGGCACGGTTCATAGCCTGCGTTTTTGCAATTCGTACAGGGCTCTCCGGTACCAGTATCACCGCTGCAGCGAATCTTCCTCTTTCGACAGCGTCCACACTGAATCTGCTGTTAGCCCGCTACACAACTATGTAAGTCTCACACACACCACACACACCAGGTAAGAGTAAGGGATAAGGAAAGTTGTTGACATACTGCTACTGCGATGCGTTTTCGCTGAGGTTCATCCCTGTCGCTCATGATCGTTCGCGATTCAGTGTGAATGGGATAACCAGTCCCTCGACGTTCTGGATAGGATGGATAGATGTTCATCCGAGTTCCGTATCGTCGAACGACTGGGTAACAGTCTGGAGTGACCATTTTTTGTCCAGTGAGAAAGGCCTAGAGTAAAAGCGAGAGACGAGAGTCTGTATGAGGACTCAAGGGATGTACTGATCAAACTCCGTCATCAAGTCAAACAATCCCTACGTCGACTGAACAAAGTTTTCCTATCGTTCAAGAACAAAGCCTGTGGCTGACAGCCGTTCCCGGTTCTCAAGCACTCGTCCGTCGGGACTCTCGGTAAGGAAAGGGGTCTATCCAGTGATGATAGACGAGGCAGTTGGTGTCGATGCTCCGGATAGTTGAGTCAAAGATTAGAATTAACGGTTCTTGTCAGCTTCAATATGGCAAAGGTGCAAGCAGAACAAAGATTAACAAGACCGGAAGAAAGAAGAGATCCAAAGACCAAGATATCTGCAGTCGTGGCATCTTGTTATAGTCGGTACTACTGACTTATACCTAGCCTGGCCACTTGTATGTCGTTTGTTGCCCAAGCGTAGCTACTACATGTCTCCCTCCAATAAACGGCCCTAATTGTTTGCAGCACACAGGTCCACCAGAGAGTGTTGATCGAGGTACTCCGGTGGCCCATTCCTGTATGATGAAAACAGACCCCTCGTACAACAGATGCCAGACGTTCTGAAAGCCTTTTTCAAAGTCCTGGCCGATACGTAGCATTGTATGGTTGAGATAATCCCAGTTATGCGAGGGTGGGCTGAATGACTTTCTGCAGGGTGTCTACATCATTTGGTGGGAGTGTTCATTG